>VWZI01015781.1:117556-134781 GCA_013396835.1 Psilopogon haemacephalus | reverse complement strand
TTTTTTTAATGAAAGGTACCATGAAAACTAGCTCTGCTTTTTTTTTTTTTTTTTTTAATTTGCTCTCCATTGATTTTCAAAGACAAAAGGTACATAGAGCTTAACTGGAATGACACCAGAGCTAGCATTCAGCAACAAGCAACAGAAGCACAGGAGCATTCAATACTGAGCAATCACAATGCATACTCCTACATGGCTGAAAAGAAACAAAAGAAGGGTACACATTGAAGCACTGCATGGTATAGATTGAAAAGCAAAGGAAGATACATAGGAAAAAGAGTAAACAATGACATTCCCTTGGATTGAGGCCACTGCTTGCCTCAAGTGCAGCACCTTGCTATTTACTGTATTGAAAGCAGATGTTTACTCTGGGGAAGGTGAAAACCCTGAAGCGATCTATCTAATCACCATGATTACCATTGACAATCTTTTCTGGTTTGTTCAAGATTTTACAAAGAATGCACTGAGCTAAGCATTAGCTAGCCAGCCAGCTTTGTCCGAAGTCTGTGTGAAGGCTTAGCACACAGCTAAAAGCAAATCTGAGACCAGCTTTGCGCAAGAAATCTCCTCCCATCTGCAACAATCCTTTGCCCACAGAAATGAGAGAGATCAGAAAATCTTTTGCAGTGCTTGATCCACAGGTACCCAACCACCTGCTCCACTGGAGGTGACTGTTTAGTTAAAATTAGTAGTTTGTGACGAGCCACAGACCAGTAGAAATTATATGATCCGACTTTGACTTCCCTGGGTACAACAGAGGGATGCTGATGACAGAGCTGGCAGCAAAGCTACCTATGCCATACCAGAGATCTTTGATCAAGCCTTCTCTGGACTGCACAGAGATGAACACTGCCACTCCCGTATCACACACTCGCTGTAGGTCCAAGCCATTACAGAGCTCAGATGAAAATGATGTGCACTCAACAACTGGACAGAGGGCACAGGTGACTACCGTGTGATGAGCCTCAGCCTCTGTGCTAAGTTGGGCACAGACAGGCATAGGCAAGCATGCAAGGCTGGTGCTGCACACAGTTTTTTCCATCTTAACTGCACACAAGCCCCAAAACTATAGTGGCAAATGACAGTAGCAGAGAAGTGGTGCATGCTGTGTAGTCAGAGACACTGCAGGTTCCATGGGCTAGCAATGGTACCAGTACTATTGCATACCCATGCATGCCTGGAGATTGAAACCTGCCTATCTGGTATGGCCATGCTGCCACCAAAACTCAAGCAAGCAGAACTGGCACCCTTGCTATTATACAAACACACAGGCAGCAAGGACTTGCTCTTGTTAACCAAACGTAGGGGCAACGTTGGTCTTTAAGAGCAAGTGTGCTTCCAGAAGGCTGCAGTCTCAGCTCACATCACTGCATGATGAGACAAAAGGAAAATCTGACAGTCTCTGATGGCAGCTCAGACACCCGCAGGCTCGGGTTCACCTGATGTTAGTTCTGGGGTAGCTCCAGGGGACCTGCACTGGGCTCAAGCTCAAGGGGAGGATGAGTGTATATTCTCCAGAGACGATCCAAAGTCTTCAAGGTGTCTGTAACAACTTGAAATGGGAGACCTCAACTACTGCAAGTCCTCCCCATGTGCTGTGTGCCTCTGACACCCACTCTGAACCCTCCTGGAGAAGAGTAGCTGTGGTGAGGCCAAAACCAGACCTGGTCACATCACAGAGCGCAGCCTGGCACAGACCCACACCTGCCCTGTCAGCAATGCTCCTGTAGAGATAATGGAGCTTCGTTCCAGCCTGACTTGGTGTTGCTGACTTCACCGGGACAGCTCAGGATGTCTCTGTGCTCAAACACTACAGGCGACGATAGGAGTTGAGAGTTGTTCTTGCCTTGCCTTCGCCTCCAGCAAATGTCTAATCTGGGTCTAATTATGAGGCTCCGTCATGCCTCAGCTCCTTTCAGCCCCTGCTAGCTGTGCTAACTTGTCTGCACACAGAGCTTGTCAGCAATAGGTATCCTCCTATTCATGCCAATATGTGGATAACCTTATTCCAGAAAATGAGTTTGTCAGCACTTGGTTTTATTCAAGGCTAGCTGGTGTGCTTTAAATACACATTAAACCGGGCTATAAATCTGCTTTCAAGTGCAGACTATCTAAACCAGTTTTTCTTTCTGGGTTTCAGATACTTTCAGAAGTGGTGCATCTCATGCAGGCATTAGGTAAGAGCATGCAAAATCTAGGCACAAGTAGGAGTCTTTCTGGCATTGCAAGCTCTAACTCCCTCCAGGAATGACAGTAGAGCAGGGAGAGAAGAGAGAAGCAGGAGGAAACAAGGAAACAATGAGAGAGGAGAAACAATCCCAAACACTAGTGGGTTTTGCAATTACAAACTGAAACTCAGAAGATCCATGGCTAGGCTGAGGTCTTGCTAGCAGCAGTCACCAAGGAGCCAGCAATGTCCCTCTGGCATCTAGCATGACAGCATGTGCAGAGGATATCTCCTGCTCGCTTGACAGCTCCCTTTGCTAATCTCCTTTCTGAGGTGACAGAAATCTAACCCTTCTTCTCTTTTACAGCTCTTTTATGCCACACATTTCCTATCTTTAAGGGAAAAGCTAAGGTAAGAAACCTCTCCCACAGCCTGAAACTAGAGCCGAGATCTCCTTCAGAGCAGCTGCAATTACGTAGCTCATTCACCAGCTCCCCAGAAAATCACTTTCCCTGAGGATGCTGCCACGACACACAAACTCTTTGGGGTGTCCTTATTTTCTGCATAACTCCAAACATCAAGTGAGGATAAGGGACACAGAGGCAATTGCAATTTATGTCTTATGAGAAGCACGGATCAGCCCCAGCATGGAATGGTATATGGGTAACAGCTGCATGCAGAAAAGGCCTGCAGAGAAGTCTGTGGTGAACACAGCTGTTGATGGCTGAACCCTGCAGGATTACTCCCAGGATTTTGCTCAAAACTTGGTAGTCTCTCACAGAACAGAAAACTTGGAGTGGCTGGATGTGTTGGTTTGAGCTAATTGGAGAATTTGAGTGAGAAATTAGACTACTGGCTGAGAGAGAGTTAAACACAGTGTGTCACTTCACTGAGTTTCACTGAGAAAGAAAAAAAAAAAGTTGTTTTTAAGAGCTGTTCTCAAAACAACCAGATTAGCAGTCTGCTTCTGTCTGTGCTGGCTCCAGCTGCTTTCTCCTTTGTCTCTCTGTCTTTTGGCTAATTCAGAGTAAAATTACTAAAATTACTAACTCCTTCCTGCCACTAATATCTCTGGCTGATCTTCAGCTTATCTGCAGCATCAACAGGTGGTGAGATAAGGCTGGGGAAGGGGGGAAAGGTGGTAGGGAGGGGTTTGATTACACTCTCTTGGAGATTTTGGTCTCTGGGAGGGGTGTGGTGTCTGTATTACCTTTTTACTGTATATATCTGTAAATATTTGTTATATCTTGTAAGTATTTGCTTGTATATGGTGCATTGCTGTAAATATAAAGCTTCATTTATTAACTTCCAGCATTTTTCTGAGTTTTAGCCGGGGTTTATAAAGGTGGGGGGGCAGGTAACTGCAAACCCACTACACTGGATAGCAGGTTGCTACTAGTGCAAGCCCTGCCCAGCACTGCAGCCTTGCAGCCACGCAGCTGTATTTTGAGGGCCGTATCATGACTTAGCACCTGTGAAACCTTCCCCCTACCACTTTGGATCTCCTCTGCGTCGGTGTAGGAAATGGTATTTTAGAAATGATAGTGCAAACTGTAAACACGTTTATGGGAGTTATCAGTCATGCTCCTCTTCCTGTAAAAGCCAGGCCTGCTTAGTATCCTGAGCCCAATTGTTCAGACTGCCGAGGGAGAGGGGAAAAAAAATGATACCCAATATAATTTTGAAAGAGCAAAAAGTAGCTTTTCTATACGTTACAGCTATAGTTGTGAGGCTAAATCTCTTGCCATCTATCAAACCCACTGTCCCTCTGGAAGGGCTGTTCTCAACCCAGTTCAAGTGAGGTATTGGGCCCTATCCCCACACAGCCCTGGAAATGGCTTATCTGGGCCAGCTTGTGTCAGCTGAGGAACTTCCAGCCCAACATTAATTTTAGGGGCTCAGTAGGAATGATTAAAACACAAAGCTGCTTTGTTCTCCATTCTGCCAGCTATCTGAAGCCACTCAGGAGCTTGTGGTGCTAGGGGCAGGCCAGGAAATGGATTAAGGGCAGAGACATCTCTGATAAATGCATTTGACTGTGGTCAGCGTTGCACAGGAGCACGATACATGCATCAAAAGCTCTTGCTCGTGTTCCCAGCCTTTTGGTGAGGCAGCCTGGGATCTCACCCAGTTGAAGTCATCAGGGCTGAACTGATGCTGGTAAGAGGTAGAGGTCTGACGCGATTTAACGTGGGATGCTGCAGGAGTAACCCTTGCCTACCAACAGACTCCTGTTTGGAAGGATCAACTGAATTACTTCACAAATTTTACAAGCTTCCAAATCTCCCTTTGAGACACTGAAACACGGTAGCAAATGCAAAAAAAAACAAAACTGTGAGTGCAAGGAAGATGGTCTGGCTAGTCGGCAGTATTAACTAATGAAAGATGCAAGCCAGTAAGATCATAAGCACACCACAATCTAGGACATCTGTTTGCTGAATAAACAGCCCTAATTCCTTCAGCACAGGTTACACAGCGTGGCTATTCAATTACTGCAAGACAATCAAAAGCAGTCGAGCAATCCAGCAGCCCAGAAGAATGGCATCATTTTACACGATAAGAAAACCCTGACACCGCTCAGTTCAGGTTCAACTGAAGCTGCACAAAGAGCGTTTTATCAGCCATTTGGAGGTGACGCTCTCTTCCTGCATCCTCCTTCTTACAAAAAGCCCTCTGAGAGGTCTACCAAAATTATTATCCACCTTTGTGGTCTCCAAAGGCTGCCCAGTGTCAGGCACCACCGCCCATGCTGGGAGTGGTGGGAGAAGGAGTGCGTTTGTGTGCGCTGGCAGCAGCCAAGTCTCCAGCGGGCTAACAAATGCCCCGTCGACACTGGCACCGCCTTGGAATTGCCTGGGGAAAAGGTGGGGCAGCGAAACCAACCCGTTTCAAAGGCAAAACGAAGTCTTAATTACCGGGTTAGCAAGTGTAAGGCAGTTTCAGGCAGGCAGAAAATACAAACAGTCATCTATCGATGACAGGACTCCTAATGACAAATCTGCCGGCTCCGGATGACATCATGCCAACGTGACATGTTGAAGCCGCTTGCTGAAAATAGGGAGAAGGGCACAGATGAATGGGTGGGTGTGGAAACAAGCTCCAGAAGGACTTCTCTGTGTCACGGTGTAACCACATGAATTACTGCACAAGAGCTTACAGTAAACAAAGCGTTTGCTATCTCTTAGAAAGATCACAGCAGCAGCAGCAGCAAAACAGTTCACAAAAGAAAGAATCTGAGTCAGTCCAAAACAAAGAAAGTACTGTAAGGAAAATTCAAGAAAATACGAGACTAGACAAGGCAGAAGAGGATAAACTGTCAGGCAGATTCCTGCCCTGAGGGGCTCACAGCATGGGAGCTCAAAAGACCCACTCATTCTAGAGGTTATGAGTCCATAAAACACCTAACGGAGACAGTTCTACCCTTCAGGTGCCGGAAAGGCACTCCTAAGGCTGTCCTTTCCTGGCTGGACAGCTATTATCTCCTTTCAGAAGCCACTGATCCCTTCTTAGTTGCACAGCTGCCCATTCCCCAGCGTTTGTTTATCTCAGAGGGGAGCAGGACAGCTTTGCAGAGAGGTTGTGTGCTCCCAAGAGCAAGACACGGAGGCACCTTCCAACAAGCCTCAGTGTGGGTTCAGCCTCTGCTCCTGCCAAGCCCCAGTGCTGCTTCTCACTGTGTTCCCACGTGTGTGACAGGAAGGTACTGCATGGTCACTCCAGCAGTGCCACCTCCCTAGGGCTGAGCACCCTGCATTTGCTGTGCACTGGCACCCAAGTACTCTCTCCTGCCCAGAAGGCAACCTTGATGTCTCCAAGCCTGATGGGGGACAGCTCAACAAGAACTGGCAGTGTGCATGTGCAGCCCAGACAGCAGCTGTGTCCTGGGCTGCAGCAAGAGCAGTGTGGCCAGCAGGGAAAGGGAGGGGATTCTGCCCCTTTACTCTGCTCTTGTCAGACCCCACCTGGAGTACTGTGTGTAGTTCTGGAGCCCCCAACACACAAAGGACATGGAATTGTTGGAGCGAGTCTAGAGGGGGCCACCAAGATGCTCAGAGGGCTGGAGAAGCTCTGCTAGGAGAACAGGCTGAGAGAGTTGGGGCTCTTCAGCCTGGAGAAGAGAAGGCTTCCAGGAGACCTGAAGGGGGCCTGCAGGAAGGCTGGGGAAGGACTATTCACAAGGTCTTGTAATGACAGGATGAGGAGTAATGGGTTTAAAGTGGCAGAGGGGAGATTTAAATGGGATGTTAGGAGGAAGTTCTTCACATTGATGGTGGTGAGACACTGGCACATGTTGCCCAGGAAGGTTGTGGCTGCTCCCTCCCTGGAGATGTTCAAGACCAGGCTGGATGAGGCCTTGAGTGACCTGTTCTAGTGGGAGGTGTCCCTGCCTATGCTGGGGGGTTGGAACTCGATGATCTTTGAGGTCACTTCCAACCTAAACCATTCTATGATTCTATGACATTGCATCCCAAAGGGATGAAACAAATTGTTCCTCCCAGCCCTTAGAGATGCTTTTCTCAGACAAGTAACATTCTTTCATGCCTCACGATACATCTCAACCTGCCCTAAGGAACTGGCCAGGACAAAATATGGTGCCACAAATGTAGGGCCAGCTCTCCATTAGGAAATATGTTCTCCTTCCCTTTAACAAGCACCACAGCATGCCACTGCCAAAGCCCTCCAAGACACACAAGAGATTGCCACATATCAGCCGTAGCTAGATCTAAGCTTCTCACAGGGTTGCTAATCCAGCCTAGATTCAGGCTAGGGTACAAAAAAGCAGCACAACTCTAGAGGCACTGATAGATGCTCCAGCTGTCACTCTCCAGTATGGGTGACCCCTAAGCACAGGCCAAGGGGAAATACGAGTAAGGTTCCTCTGGGGAAAGCTCACTTCCACTACCATGGCCTTGTACTCCACTGATGCAGGGTCTTCATAAACACTGCTAGATCTGCTAAGATGACTGAGAGTAGCCATAGCTTCAGTAGTGAACAGGCAATTCCCTCTCTCCTTCACAGATAACAGCTTGTGACCTGTGCTTGACAGCAGGCAACATGAAGATGATTAACAGCTACTGAAGCTGACTCAGAGAAGACCACAAGTAAGCATTCAGTCACAAACTTGGGCAAATTGAAGGTTTGCATCTACAATCCACTCTTTCTTTGTTTATGGACCTTTCTAAGTAATAACAACTTCTCCTGAGTTATGTGTTAGCTGTGGAGTCTGTTGTCAGCTAGGAGACATCAACTCATCCTGGAAGAAAACAATTTCTACTTTTATCGGATTAGACTGCAACAGCCTAACATGGCACTTACAAAATCCCTACTACCAGCACTACCCTGCACCCTGGGCTACCTCTTCTTTGCTTTCCATACTGGCTGCCTCACAATGACAGTCACATTTGCAGTCTTGGTCCTGTCTCAAGACTTATGACAAATGTATCTAAAAGACATAAAAAGACTCTAGAATAGAATAGAATAGAANCAGAACAGAACAGAACAGAACAGAACAGAACAGAACAAGCCAGGTTGGAAGAGACTTCCAAGATCATCCATCCAACCTATCACCCAGCCCTAGCCAATGGCACTAAGAGCTCCATCCAGGCTTTTCTTGAATACCTCCAGGGATGGTGACTCCACCACCTCCCTGGGCAGCCCATTCCAATTACAATCACTCTCTCTGAAGAACTTCTTCCTAATATCCAGCCTAGACCTCCCCCAGCACAACTTGAGATTGTGTCCTCTCTTTCTGTTGCTGGTTGCCTGGGAGAAGAGACCAACACCCACCTGGCTACAACCCCCCTTTAGGTAGTTGTAGACAGCAACGAGGTCACCCCTGAGCCTCCTCTTCTTCAGGCTAAACAACCCCAACTCCCTCAGCCTCTCCTCATAGGGCTGTGCTCCAGGCCCCTCACCAGCTTCATCACCCTTCTCTGGACACATTCCAGTACCTCAACATCTCTCTTGAATTGAGAGGACCAGAACTGGACACAGTAGTCAAGATGTGCCTGACAGGAGAAGCTCATCTGCTCAGACTAGACAAGCTGTGTGCCAAAGTCTCTGCAAAGTGATGACTGCCTCTTAGGGTGGTAGGAAAAGTGTGACATAATATCCTTTAAGAGGTGATGACCACCCTAGACCTGCTCCAAATCAAAGCCCACTATTCTGCCATGAATGCAGAGCAATGTCCACAGACAACTCAAAGCCAGAGAGACCTCAAAACAAGCATTCTTCCTGAGAGCCCAGAAAAGCTAGCCACTCATGTTAATGAAGTAGTAAAAAGGGCTTAGCTTGTACGGCACTGACACTCATTCAAGGGTTCAGAGTACAGCACAGAAGAAACTATGGCAAGAAATGTCAAGAATGTGAGTGAGGAGGAGCTTACACGCAATGGTGTCTTCAAGATTCCCCTGCCTGAGCAAGCATCTTTTTTTTAAACTCTTGTTTGGTGAGAAAAAAAAAAAAAGTGTTGTTTTTTTTTTTAATTTTTTATTTCCTTCCCAGAAAGTACAGCATAATTTCAAGTGGATAAAAATAGATTTTTGTGGGTCATACCCAACGGCTGATAAATAAGCCAAGGTTCTTTCACTTAACTATTACTTACAAAAAACCCCCCCAAAACCCTCATCAGCTGGAAGTATGCATTGAAAAAAAAAACTCACAAAAGTTCTTTAAGCACAACGAATTCAGGAGGGTTTTGCAGCCAGCTATTAAGGCTCTGCAGTAAAAGGAACAGCAAAAGCCAACCATGCTGTGCATTCAGGCAGGACCGTGTCATTTGTTGGTACCAACTGTTGAATGCCACTGCCTGCAGAACTGTTTTCAAGCCATTGTTTCTTTTTAATATTTTTTGTTGCTGAGAAATACAACACAACTGTTGCCGCTCCGCGTTTCCTAATGACAGAATGTATAAACATGCTCCCACAAAAACCTACCCAAAACTTCAATCTTTGGAGAGAACAGCACAGGAACAGCTTTTGCTTGCATTCTATGTCATTTATTAATCCCCTGCATTTTCCACCCTGCTTCACCTGCGCTGATGTGCTATGCTATTAGCATAGAGATTTTCATTTTTAAGATGTACAATCAATAATGCATTTCCATATGCCATTAAATCCAATGTGTGGTTAAATTAATGGAGCATTTGACTTCTGATCCATGTATGTTTGGTTGCAGCTCAGTGCAGGGAAAAAAATGCAGGAGAACCGAGTTAATCTGACAACAGAGTTCTCCCACGCTTTCTAACATGGAGTTGCAGATTAAAGTGAAGCATTCCTACTGCCACTCAGCTGGAATACTAAATCTCTTCATTTCCACTTCACAGGCCGGAATGCAAGATTTTCGTCACTTAACTCCTACAGAAAGGGCTAGATCGTGTTAAAAATCTAATTTCTTTTTAGTTCCTGCAGCCTGTCTGCACAGCTACCAGTCCAGTGGCTTCTCCCTCTGTGAGGGAACATCACAGCCTGTCAAAGCAACAGTGGCCAGCAGTTCTAAAGGAAAAACTAGGCATAGGAGAAAGTTCTGTGCTTTGACAAAATAACCTGCTGGAAAAGTCTTCTTTTCTAGCAATTGGTCCAACATGGGAAAGAAAAAGTTCCTTGCATTGAAGCTACTGAAAAAAGGAAGAATCATAGAATCACAGAATCAGCCAGGGTTGGAAGGGACCACAAGGATCATCTAGTTCCAACCCCCCTGCCATGGGCAGGGACACCCTACCCTAGATTAGGCTGCCCACAGCCTCATCCAGCCTGGCTGCAAACACCTCCAGGGATGTGGCCTTAGCCACCCACCTGGGCAACCCATTCCAGGGTCTCACCAGTCTCATGGTGAACAACTGCCTCCTCACATCCAATCTGAATCTCCCCACTTTCAGCTTTGCTCCATTCCCCCTAGTCCTGTCACACCCTGATAGCCTAAAAAGTCCCTCCCCAGCTTTTCTGCAGGCCCCCTTCAGACACTGGAAGGCCACGAGAAGGTCAACTGGGAGCCTTCTCTTCTCCACACTGAACAGCCCCAACTCTTTGAGTCTGTCCTCATAGGAGAGGTGCTGCAGCCCTCTGAGCATCCTCATGGCCCTTCTCTGGACATGCTCCAACATGTCCACATCCCTCTTGTAATTGGGGCTCCCGAAGATATTCAGGCAACATGGAAAGAGCAATGACCATTGACTTTTAAAAGATAATCACTGTGATACTACTTGAGAGAGAAAAAGAACTCCTTCTTCTCTTTCACCCTCCTCAAAATCCCCAAACAAAGAGGATGTTGCAAATATTCTGGAAGTGCCAGCTTGGAAACTGAACCACAGGATTGTACTGGGGAGGAGGCTAGAGCATCATTGGAGAAAGCACAAAAATACTCTACTTCTGGCATTCACAACCAGCCAGAGCTTCAAAAGCAGTGCAAAGATTCCCCCTCTCTCAAAGAATGCCCTCCCAAAACACCTCTTTAATCTCTGATCTCAAGGACTAAACTGAAACTTGAAGGCAACCTCCAAAATTGCCAAGTGGCTCTGTGATGCCGTTAAGAGTTTGAATCCCAAAGCTAGCAATCAAGGTGTGTGGGTGTGGGAAAGGAGAACAAACACAATTCTTACAGAAATAAGGCTCCTCTGCTGCATACAAGCTGAAAAGCACCAGCTCAACTGCCAGCATTTCTCTTCATCTCCCTGTATTGACTCGTCCCTCACCCTGTGCCATCCTTTCCTGTCTGTGGCTGTTTGAGCTAGGTTTCTAGCTCAGACATAGGAAAAAGTAGTGAAGAAGTGAACATTCTAGGGATAGGATATATAACAGCAACAATAGATAAGTTAATATAATTTCATTGGAGCATCAAGAGCCTTATGTCTGGAAGTACAGCTTGCTCTGCCCTTTTTGCTGCTTACTGCTGTGCCCGCTGCTATCTTCCCCCACCACTGGTTTTGGCTGCTGCTGCTGCTTTCCCTGCTGCTTGACCCCTTCCCCATCCTCCTTAAAGTTATATAAATATATATTTTTATTTTTTTTTCTCCCTTTCCTTCCTCTCTTGTATTCTTTTTATACCATTATATTTAGTTTAAACTATACGAAAATACAATTTCATTTCTCCTGACTTTCCAAAAGAATCTGTGTTGTAGTGAGTTTATTCTAGTTGGGGAGGGGGATCCGCTCTAACCCAGTACATTAATTTTTGGTGCTTTTCCAAACATGGAGCAACACTTTGGATCTGCACTAACCCAGTACACTGTCCCTGGTCATAAATGCTCATGCAGCACATGGCTGTCTGCTATGTCTTTAATTGCTTTAATCTGTTTTGAGCAAATGCTCAAAAATCACTTACAAATGCTTTTTAATAAGTCAGCAAAACTAGTGTGTAGATCCAGCCCCCATAAAGGACAGTAAAATACAAATTAAATTTGTAGTCCAAAGCATTGTTTCTTTACAGTATTAAAAAGGGAAAAAAACCCCCAACTTTAATAAAAAATATACACACATCTTGACATCAGGTATGTTTGTGAGGAACTCTCACAGAGCTTTTCCTCAGACAAATTCTATTTTCAAATGAAATAACAAACGTGAGACCTTCCATGTGCTTGTTCTGTTGCAGCCAACTCAGGCACACAGGGTCTGCAGGCACAAAAATCACTCGAGAATTGCAAGAAGGGCTTTAATTTAATCTGAGCTCCAGACAGATCAGTGATATAGTAAATCACTGCTTTCCACTCCAAAGTTTAAAAATACTCTTATCACAGAAAACATCTTGAGGTAACTGCGTATCTAACCTGATTTACTTGGTGGGGATGTGACTTTTTATAAAGGGGAAAACCACAATAAGACTTGACCAGTTAGGGACAGAAGTATCCTCATACTACAAGTTTTATGTCTTATATTAAGCCATCACTTTCTAGAAGATCCATTAATTGCACTGGCTCCAACATCACTTCGGATGGAGACTCTGGTTACCTTAACAGTCTTTCAGAGACCATACGAAGCAGAAAGGCTCCCAGCTAAAGACCAGGAGCAAGCCAATGGCTATGTGCAAACACAAATAAGGCATTGTTGCCAGACAAACAATAGTTTTAATGCTGGGATGATGTAATTGATCAGAGTTTAAGCGAGGACGTGCTCTTCTTTTTACAGAGAGCAAGCGTTGCAGAGGCTCGGTATCCTATTTACTGCTTTGCCACAACACCCATCTTTTCAGAAAGATGTGCAATAAAAGGAGTGGCTGACAATTTCAGCCAAGGCTTTAAACAAATCCCCAGTGCAGGCTCTCATAAATTAAAGAACACGCAACAGATAAATGGAAAGCTGGCAGTGAAACCCTATCAAGGCCAAGTGGATTTAAAAAAAAAAAAAAAGGCACCTCTTGGCTCCTATGGTACTCATCTTAATATAAACCAAACACAAGAGATCAGCTGAAACTCCTTTGCTGTTCAAGGAAAATACATTCCCTTACATTAGGACTATTTGCTGTTCGCCTAAGGTTCATTTTATCAAATGACCACTACTGAAATGCTGAGTTTCCTCACCCCTCTTCCCTGGCACATGAGGAGGCCTGCAGAGTTCCATGGCATGGAAACCCTCCTGCCCAGATGGAAGGTTGTGTTTTCCTTAAATATGATCCCTGCCTTTTCCCCTAAAACATTCCAGTTACTAGGCATAGACCAAGAAAGCTAAACAGACACATGGATTTGGCGAGCTTCAGCTTCACTGTACTGGAAAATTAACTTACGGAAAGCTTTTAAAGGATTTTTTTTCCCCTCCTGAAAACAGAGAATACTTGATCTTGAAGTTTTAAAGACAATCTGCTACTTTCCCACTGCACTGTAATTCCAGGTTTCTCTAGGAAGATCCTTGCAGCAGCTCCACACACTAGCAGGTGGGAAGAGCAGTCCCCATAGCAGCTGTTGACGTTTCCTTATTTTTTTTTCTTTTTCTTTTTTTTTTTTAATTTTTTTTTTACTTTTCTTTTCCCAAATTGAAAAGCACAGGAAAAAGTGGGGAAAAGGTTGCTACTAGGAACCTCCCAGGACATTCTCATGTAATAAAGTCAAGGTTCAGGATAAACGAAATGGAGAATAGCTATAAGGGGATGTCAAGCTCTTGCCCTGTACATTTTGTTTCATTCCTGACTGACTGGCAGGCAGCACTTAACAATGAGGAGCTAAAGCACCATGATGTTGCAGGTGGCGGGAAACAATTATGGTAGAACTGAACACCTGAGTTGCTTTGCCTGCCTTGGTCTCCTCAGACCCCACCTGGAGTACTGTGTGTAGTTCTGGAGCCCCAAACACAAGAAGGACATGGAATAGTTGGAGAGAGTCCAGAGGAGGGCCACAAAGATGATCAGAGGGCTGGAGCACCTCTGCTATGAGGACAGGCTACAAGAGTTGGGGCTTTTCAGCCTGGAGAAGAGAAGGCTTTGAGCAGACCTTCCAATATCTGAAGGGGGCCTATAGAAGGGCTGGGGAGAGACTATTCACAAGGTCTTGTAATGACAGGACAAGGAGTAATGGGTTTAAACTGGCAGAGGGGAGATTGAAATGGGATGTTAGGAGGAAGTTCTTTGCAGTGAAGGTGGTGAGACACTGGAACAGGTTGCCCAGGGAGGTTGTGGCTGCTCCCTCCCTGGAGGTGTTGAAGGCCAGGTTAGATGAGGCCTTGAGCGACCTGTTCTAATGGGAAGTGTCCCTGTCTATGGGCACAGGGAGGTTGGAACTGGATGATCTTTGAGGTCCCTTTCAACCTAAACCATTCTATGATTCTATGATCTTTCCTTCTGCTCCTCACGTACACCCATAGTTACAAGTGTCCTCTCCAGCTCTGTTACGGTGTTTCAATGCATGATAACACACAGGCCAGCATGCAAAAGCCTGTTGCTACAGGACAAGTCCATCTTTCCTTAACCCCTCAGACGTTTACAATGAGAGCTTTACGTCAAGGGTGATGCTACTGTGCGCTCCAGCTCCTGGCACGTATAAAGTAGGCAGCCCTGCCACAAGCTGTGGCACTTCCAGCCTGCTCCATAGGTATGTGCAGGGGTGGCTGGCTGGCTGCAGCAGAGCAGTCCTGCACGTTGTCACATGGGGGAATACTCTACATACTCTGTTGAGGCCTTGAAGATGTGGCTGTGATTATCCCGAGCTCTTGTGGGCTCCAAGGGAGGTGCTGCATTTTGAGCCAGGAGGTCGCAGTATGCGCTTGTGCTGCTGCCAACTCAGGAAACTGCTGCTGCCTCTTTCTTCAACTCAGCTCAGGTTAGACCAGATTTTCCAGTATGGATAACAACTACACTATTTACATTTCATACACCTAACAGGAAGACTTTGCTGGAGCAGATGTCTTAGAAGGAAGCTCAAAGAGTATAAAGTATGTAAAAGCCACAGCAGCCCCTCTGACCTGTTCCAGCACGGCCCAGGTGATTTCGTCTGCGCAGACTGCTCGAGCAGCTGACACACACTGTGCTGCTTGCTGCAAGGTGTCAGAAACGATAAAGCAATGCCACGGTTTGATTTTCTGCCAGGCAAACACTGGCTGGCAGTGACCACACACAGAGAGGTCATGCAGCAGTGTCCTTTATTAGTACATTGACGATTGCTGCGCTAATGTGTTCACGGATTAGACTCCCAAAGTTGGAAATGTGAGCATGCTTGGGTATAACTAATTGGAAATAGGTCCTGAATTCCTAATAACCAAAGTTATGGGCCCTGGGATTTATGCCAAATTAAAGACAATTAATTCTCCTCTCTTGATTATTACACACCTTAATAGCTCTGTCCTTGAGTCAGTTCCATCCCTGACGTGCAGAGCCCTTTAGCTCAGTCTCTAAAATTTGATGTGCGTGAAGAACGGTTCATAAGAAAGCTCTGAATCAAATCTTGAGTTACTGTATGGAAATCTCTCATGTTTTACAACAGTGAAAAAAACCCCACACCGGATTCAAAGCTTACTTCAGATCCTGGATTATAAAGGCATTTGCAGCACAGCCTCTGCACTCTATAGTCTTTAGAGGCCTTAAACAATTCCACGTTTCTCTTTAAGATGTTCTTTTAAAATATCGCATGGCAGTACATACAGATAATCAGGATTGTTTTCATTAAATGATTTCAGTGAAGTTCACGAGCTTTATTTGATATACAAAAGACTATTTAACCTTCTCCCAAGATACTCTACTGATGTAATTACAAGCAAGAGATGAGGCATGGCTCTCCCAGATGCAACCATTAACAGGAAAGAAGAAGTTCTGCTAAAGCAGAAGCCGCTGCAGGTCTTTCGTAGGGAATGTAAGAGGCAGGTATCTCCTTGCAGAGAAGAATACTGCAAATCCTCCTTTCCCCAGCTCGCTCTACAGAGCACAGGCCACTGGTGTTGGGACTGTTCAGCTAGAGGAAAAGGTTTAAGGCAAAACAAAAGCTGACGCTCCTGTCTTAGACATCACTTACACGCAAAGTAAACAAGATCACATACCCCTTTCTGAGCACCAAAAGCAAACCCTGCAGCAGGGCACACTCTGCTGAGGCCTAAACACATGGCTGTGGAGCTGACGGGGGCTCCAACCACGATCTCATATCTGGGGTGCAAGAGGACACACTTGCCAAGGACTGAAGCAGATTCGTCTGGTCCTCAGCTGCTTGCTTTCCTGAGCTGGCAACTGACACAAAATGCCAGAAAGAGACACTCTACACAATCAGTCTCTGATATTGGAGATGGTCAGGGGGACCTCAGAGTCCTTGGTAAGACATCATCTTTGCTTTCAGATAGGGGTTTTCATACCCATGACCTGTTTGAGGGAAGACAAAGTAGGTCTCTATCCTATCTGTCAAAACCAACAACACAGTTCCAGTCTTCTTCAGACAGTCCTCAGTCTCCTCATGACCAGCAGCTGCAGGAAGATCTTAGGGGTTTCTCTAGAAGACACGAATGGCAGGGAAACCACAAACCATGCAATCTGAGCTTCTGGCTCCTGAGGCTTGTATACTGCAGACGAGGCTGTTCAGCAGAGAGTCAGCTGTTGGGATTTTTACCACATCTCCCTCACAGCAGACTTGGGGCAGATCTCTACAGAGCTCATACAGAGGGAATCATTCCCCGTGACAAAGTAGGAGGGGAATACCCCAAATAAAGCCATGAATGTTTCCATGTGAGAACTGAAAATCCAAGTTTTGCACTGCCTGTTGAGTCCTCAGATCTAAGGTTAACACAACTCTCCAAAACACTGCTCTTCCTAAATTTCTTCTCTCTGATGCAGTCTGCTTAGCCACATACCTGGCTCCATGCTTTGAAACAGAAAGGTGCATTCTAAAGAAACCCTGGAAACACTGGAAAGAGTTGGGAAGATGGAATCTTTAAGGTAATGTGAGTCAGGGAGTGCAGGAAAGCTCTCTTTCAGCTTGTAGCTCATCCACAGCTTTGGTCTGCTACAGAACAGCAAATAAACAAGTTTGCCTTCACACAGATGCAAGCAGCAAGCAAACCAAGCAAAATAAATAAAGCAAGCACACCCACAAATTTTATTTGCTACTGTAAGACAATGTTACACTGGATAGTCTACAGTTTTTTGTGGGGTTTTTTGTTTGTTTGTTTGTTTTTGGTGGGGTTTTTTTGTGTGGGATTTTTTTTTTTGCCTTTCTTTTTTTGGTGGTGGTGTTTTCTGTTTTTCTTGTCTTTTCTTTTCACCCAGAGAGCCCTTGGGTTAAAACACCTGAGAAACACTGATTTTGGAAACGGGGCCCACCAGCCTGTAAAGCCGAGCTGCCAACATGCACAAGCTTTGGACCCAGACCTTGACACACTGAGAACAAAAGGCTGATCCTCCCCAGCAAGCCACCTGCGAGCAGAGTAACAGCATCACCTCGCATTTACACTGAGAACTGAAATTAAATTAGCAAGTAGATTTTGATCATGAAGTGACCTTTAAAAATGATTGAGAGAAGAAAACATTAGCTATCGTTATTTGCTCTGATACGGATCCCTCCTGAAGGCAGCCTTGTGTGCAAAATATTATTGCTAATTTTATTTCAGGTTTTCAAACGGCTTTTAGGAATTTAAGATGACTTTTTTTTTTTTTTTTTTTTTCC
>VWZI01015781.1:85036-117505 GCA_013396835.1 Psilopogon haemacephalus | reverse complement strand
TTTTTTTTTTTTTTTTTTTCCTTCTTTTCTTCATATAAGCACAAATTGGATAAAGTACTGTAGCTGAACTTAAAAGGACGGGACAATTTTATGATGTTTAATAACATTTGTAGCTATAAAGGCTAAAACCACTGAAAGTAATGAAATCTCACGCTCAGGCGTCCTCTTGTCCCACCATGCTGAACTGTGGAATTAGTTCGTGTCAGCATGGGAAGGAGAAAACAAATTCTTGGTGGGGACACTCAAGAGGCTTGGGTATGGCTGGAGGTCAGAGTCTCAGCCAGCCTCACGGCAAACTGTCGCATCCTGCGATCTCTTCTCACTCAGCTGTTGACATAGTGACAATTTCAAGTCTTCAGGAGTTTTCCCAGTGAAAGCCCAGCTTTGCTTTCTTCCTGGATTAAGCAGGGCTATGAAAGATTGCCAAAAATGACAACTGGTTTATGGCTTCAACACTTATATTTTCTTTTGGTGCTCTCACTGTACTGTGCTGCATCCTTGCTTACATCAAACTGCAGAGACTATGAGGAATTTATGTCTGCCTCATGACCAGCTCTTTTAAATCAAAACCATTTAGAATCTGCTTTGACTTTGCATTTAGACAGACATAATACCATGTGTGACAGAATGAAAGAGTTGGGGCTATTCAGTTTGGAGAAGAGGAGTCTCTCAGGTGACCTTATTGTGGCCTTCCAGTATCTGAAGGGGGCCTACAGAAAAGCTGGGGAGGGACTTTTTAGGCTATCAGGGAGTGACAGGACTAGGGGGAATGGAGCAAAGCTGGAGGTGGGGAGATTCAGATTGGATGTGAGGAGGAAGTTCTTCAGCATGAGTGGTGAGACCCTGGAATGGGTTGCCCAGGTGGGTGGCTGGGGCCACGTCCCTGGAGGTGTTTAAGGTCAGGCTGGATGAGGCTGTGAGCAGCCTGTCCCTGCTCATGGCAGTGGGGTCAGAACTAGATGATCTTTGTGGTCTCTTCCAACCCTGACTGATTCTATGACTCCATTCTGCACACAAACGCCCCTATTCATACAACAAGAAAGGTTTTGACTGCTAAGTCCTTCTCTTTGCATGCAAGGACAGATTTGCCAAAAGCTCAGATTAGGGCGGGCTTGGATTTTTAAAAAATTGGTAAACTGTTACGGTATTCACTATTTTCAAAAAATAAAAAACACATCCCAAACACTGACAGTGTAAACACTGAGCTGTACACAATCAACTAGCCTGGAGAAGAAAAGGCTTCCAGGAGACCTTACAGTAGCCTTCCAATATCTGAAGGGGGCCTACAGGAAGGCTGGGGAGGGACTATTCCCAAGGTCTTGTAATGACAGGATGAGGGATAATGGGTTTAAACTGGCAGAGGGGAGATTTAAACTGGATGTTAGGAGGAAGTTCTTTCCAGTGAGGGTGGTGAGACACTGGCACAGGTTGCCCAGGGAAGCTGTGGCTGCTCCCTCCCTGGAGATGTTCAAGGCCAGGCTAGATGAGGCCTTGAGCAACCTGTTCTAGTGGGAGGTGTCCCTGCCTATGTTGGGGGGTTGGAACTCGATGAGCTTTGAGGTCCCTTCCAACCTAAACTATTTGATGATTCTACAATTCCAACTACTTGTTAGTACCACCTCTAAGCCATTTTGTTCTTTCAAAGGCTTCACACATTCAGTGGCCCTTGGCCACTTACTCTTTTGTCTTTCATATATGATACTTTAAGTAGCTAAGCCTCAACTATCTACCATATTATAAAGGATGGCACAAAGAACAAGATGGCAGTTGGGACATATAGGATGACCCAGTAGTCTCTTATGAAGCTCAGAAGACCACAGCAAAGAAGATCTAGAGAGTTCCAATAGTTTTCCCACTTCCTATATATCCTATTTCAATTCTCTGTTAGCTGCACTTTTATTTGGACTGCAGGAGAATACAATTTTTTATACCACTTGGAACTAAGTAAGGGTGTAAAGAAAAGTACACTCAGGCAGGGAGCAATTAATTGCATTTGAGGCTTTGGGAACATCCTGGGAGCAGAGAGTGTACTCCACAGCTCTTAGGAGTCAGGCATGCCCCTGTACATCTCCCAGATATGCTGCAGAGCAGAGAAATGGCAAACAGTGCTCTGTTTTGAGCAGGTTGCAACAGGCTGTGGCTCTGGTGCGCCAGGTTTGTCAGCACTGCCTGACCTGCCTTCCCTGACAGCTACCCGCAGGCTCAGCTCCTGAACAGGAGTAGGTGCAGAGGTCTGGGCAAGTGAGCTGGTCCCCTGCATGCCTCAGGGCTGAGGAGATCAAGCAAAGCCAACTGGCTGCAGCATGCCACTACCAGGAGACTTGTTAGTGCTGGCGCACTTCATCTTGCCTGGGTTAGCATTAAAATTGGACTAAGTGACCTGATCAGCTGAATGATGAGCGCAATTTGTCAAGCTGACCTGCCCCATCCGCCCTTGCCGCCGTATGGAGGTGCTGGAGCCTCTTTTCACAAGAAGCCTGCTGCAATCCCACCTGCTGCCGCTTTGTGCAGAGCTTCTCAGAAACTCGCCCATTTTGCAGGCTGCATGCGGCACAAGGCATTGCTGCAAACTCATAATTAAATTCATTACTCCATACAATTTTAAGCCATTCTTCAAATAATTACAGTAATTTGATAAGCAGAAATCACATAAACCTGCTGCAGTTTTATCTCTCCCATTTGCTGTCTGAAGGAAAATGTGTGAGTAATAGTCGGATGATAACAGTCTGGGTTATGCAAGCAAAACAAAATTAATATGATCCTTACTCCAAAAAAGCTCAACTGAAATAAAACCAGGGGCACCTTAGGCAGCGCGGGGTGGGAGCGAGTGGAACAGCAACAGCCAAAGGGAGCATGAGGAAGGCAATGCTGTGCTGGCCACGGTCCCCATACCAGCTGTGGAGGTAGGATGCTCCTGGGAGCAGCTGACCTGCAGCTATTGCTCCTCTCTCCCAGGAAAGGAAACTCACTGTCAGGTAACCTTGGTAACTCCAAGGCACAGCGAAAGGCAGGGGAGGCAAAAGGCAAAAGCTTCCTGCAATATTCACAGGACCATGACAGAACATTCATTAGTGCTCTAATGTCAGGAGAAATCAGGAGCCCGGGTGGCTGCGCCGTCCCACTCTGCTTCTCACCTTACTTATGAGGTTCCTGACCTTTCCTGCTAAGAGGCAGGCAAGTTGGCAAACTGCTGCTCCTGGTGTGCTGAGGCACGCTGAGGAAACAGCAAGGAAAACCTCACACCTGCCAGCTTCTCTGGTGAGGTCAAACTCACAAATCGAGAACCAGAGAATGAACAACACAAACCACTTCTGGTGGACCCCTCCGAGGCGCCTCTGAGCAGACACAAGTCCGCTGCAGGCATGACCAGTATAAGTGCCAAGGGACCCATCACTATGTGGCCTCAAGGATGGTGTCAGCAGCAGGGGCAAAGAGAGATAAAAAGGAGTGGAACTGGAGGCTGTAACTTAGGATTAGTACAGACCACAGCTTCCCGAGTGCCTTGTGTCCTGCTTTGTCTACACAAGCACAGATTCAGAGCAGGAGATGGCAGTTCTTTGCACAGCCACAGACTCTCTGAACCCTACCAAACAATATTCAGTGGCTAAAGTGTTCATAAACTCAAAAGGCGGGGCTAGGGAAGAGTTTTACTAGAGCTAAGAATATGTGGAGCATGCTAGGCTGAAACAGAAATGTGGCCCAGCCACCAGATCAATAAAGAGGTGAAGGCCAAAGCTGTGGTTACTCTGGTGCTTGGATTAAGAGCTTTGAGTTTCTGCAATCAGATCTGATGATCCCACCAAAGGAACAATGGGAAGGCTCCAGGCTCTCATTTCACAGAGAAGGGAAGGAAGAGTCATCAATTTTCTGAAAGTGACTTTATGCCTCGTTAAGACCCATCTAAATTATATACAAGATGACTTCCAAGTAATGGAAAAATGAATCTACAGACAGTCCTTTTGTTGTTGTTGGTTTTTTTTTCCCCCTTCTTTTATTTTCTTAAGGATGTGTCTCCAACCAGCCTGAAACAAAACACTTGTTTTGGGGAGAAAAATTCCCATTGCTACAGGGAGATATTTCAAAACCAGCACTTCAGTTTTAAATGCAGCTGCACCTTTCACACTCCTCTTCTTTCCCTAGAGCTTGAAGCACCCTAGCCAAGAAAAGCTATTCAAGTCCTAAGCACCACACATAATAAGTAATTTACAAACTCAAGCAAGATTAGGTTTAAATACCACACTTCCCAGAGGAATCAATCTCACTGTGGCAGCTCTGAGGACATTTGGATATTTCATTTTAAAGATTTTTTTGGTCATAAAAGAAATTCCACATCCTTGATTCATAAAAAAAAAAGAGAGAGAGAGAGAGAGAGAGAGAGAGAGAGAGAGAGAGAGAGAAAACCCACAACCGTTTGTGAGTGAGCGAAAAAAAGAGGCTGCACCTTCTTCTCCCACTTGGGCATGACTTGTGACCCTTGACAAGGTGCTGGTGCTGACTCAGTGGTTGCTCAGGCACTGGTGTGGCTTTGCTGCTCCCCTCCATTCCTGGAGCCACATGCTGTGCTGCAGACAGGCATCTCTTGATTATGAAGCCAGCTCAAAACTGAGGTATGCTGCCAGGAAGGAGCTTGGGATCTTTCACAGGAGATTAAAAAAAATATATATAAAAAGTTTCCTTGAGTCTGCTGGAGAAGCTGCATCTCCTGTGCATGTGTGCAGGTAGGAGTCTGGGCTTGTGGGCCTGAGGGTGCTGCCTGGTGTGGAAAGCTGAACTGCTGAACCCCAGAACCTGTCTTAACGAGCAGGCTGGCGGCAGGAGTGGAGGCTCATGTCGCCCCAGCACACATGACAGCTGCAACAAGACAACTTCTAACCAATTCCCAGAGCCCAGGGCTTCAAAGAGCTACCTGCTTTGCTCAGGGAGCAATTTTATTTGCAGTCTGTGGCTTGCTTCCTTGCCAGCTTTCCTTGAAGCAGCTGGAGAGAGTGATGGTTGCAGGTAGCACCAGGAATAGTTCCATGAAGCCTACAGAAAGCTAGGCAATAAGAAATACTGAAATTTGCCCCTAACAAACATCCTTCTTGCTTCATGGGGGCCTTGGAGTCAGCGGTTCCCCTGAGGCTCCAGCTCTCCATCTGTGCCTGGGATCAGTTCCCATGCAACGAGATGCCCACGTGTATCACAGGACTATCTGGTGACTGCAGGAGATGTAAGGACATTAGGACAGATAACCTTACATCTCCCTTCTGATCTCATGCTACTGAAGTCTCATGATTCTGCTGACACAGCAAAACTACCAGCAAACTCTGCTACTTCAGCTGTGGGTTTCCACTAAGGTCTGTAATCAATATGAACAGATCAGGCAGCAGGAAACAACTGATGCCATTTTGGCTGCTTTAACCAGATCCATTCTTCTGTCTGCCAGAGAGCACTTAAAAGCCCCAGCTTGGGTGACAGCAGTGACTTCCCATCAGCTTCGGGACAGGGCCACGCTGCTGCAGCCTCACAAGGTGTTGGCCCTGCTGCTGTGACTGCTGCTAGGCTGGCAGGGCAGCTGGCAGAGCACTGCAAGCCTGTGGGCTCCAGACATTTGTCACAATTATTGGGGATTTACAGGGACAAGGATCCTGCCAGCTGCCTGCAATTTCACTCTGAACGATACCCCCCCCTCCACAGGAGGTGGTCTCTGAACTCTGCTACCCTGGAGGGAGAAACGAAGATGTCCTCATTGAATACCTCCTTGACAGGCACCTAACCTAGACAGGCTCTTCTGCACAGCTCCCAAATGCCTGCTGAGGGCCTTGGAGCAAGTCAGTGTCCACAACACACAGCTGAGTAGCACATCTCACAGTGCTGTGATGGGATGGCTGCTGGCCACCAGAGACTGAGCTCAGCCTGCTGCAAGCTGGCACATGCTCCATCATGGCCACGCTGGGGACATGCACAGACACTGAATCCAAAGAGCACGGGGATCTGCATTAGCTGGTTGTCCTTGCACAGGGTTGGCAACTGCAATAACTATAAACAGTAGCCCATACAAATCTCCCAGCTAGCAGAACCAACACCCCCAAAAGCCGAGCACAAAACACATTGTGGAGGCGAGATACCATGAGCTAACAGACACATTTAATCAAAACAGCTGCAGCTGTCCCATATACACACATCCAAAAAC
The DNA here is from genome assembly GCA_013396835.1 of Psilopogon haemacephalus. Taxonomy (NCBI): domain Eukaryota; kingdom Metazoa; phylum Chordata; class Aves; order Piciformes; family Megalaimidae; genus Psilopogon; species Psilopogon haemacephalus. Next base: position 111,333 of record VWZI01015781.1, on the reverse strand, counting down.
CACGCTGCCCTGCTTCAATTTGCCTGGTACTGGCTTTGTGCTGCAGCAACACAGCAAGCACTTTGCTCCCTTCGCTAAATACAAAGACTTGGCTCTTGGAATGATACCCGATTGCAGGCAAGGATTTTGGCTAATGTTAACAGCTCATCTTTTCCATACCTGAAAACCTGCAAGGAGGAGGTATCTGGGGGGTAATACACAGCATAGCAGGAGGCATGCCACACACTTCTTTCTATGAAACTGTAATCCTAAGGCTTTGTCATTCACACCGTTCCACTGTCCACATTAGCGGCAACGCTGTATAATTCATTTGATAATCATAGAATCAGTCAGGGCTGGAAGGGACCACAAGGAGCATCTAGTTCCAACCCCTCTGCCATGCCCAGGGACACCCTACCCTAGATCAGGCTGCCCACAGCCTCAGCCAGCCTGGCTGCAAACACCTCCAGGGATGTGGCCACAACCACCTCCCTGGGCAACCCATTCCAGACTCTCACCACTCTCATGCTGAAGAACTTCCTCCTCACATCCAATCTGAATCTCCCCACCTCCAGCTTTGCTCCATTTGCCCTAGTCCTTTCACTCCCTGATAGCCTAAAACGTCCCTCCCCAGCATTTTTGTAGACCCCCTTCAGATACTGGAAGGCCACAAGAAGGTCACCTGGGAGCCTCCTCTTCTCCAGACTGAACAGCCCCAACTCTTTCTGTCTGTCAATTACAGCCATATAAAAACCCCTTTTTAAAATAGGTGTTTGCAACAGTTGCACTGCCTATTTCCTAACTTTTGTGCTACACAGCATCACGATAATTCTTTTCCTCTCTGCAGGGCTAGATACTGAGGAACAGAACGGTACCCGTATTGCTGCTCTTTGGATCATTAAGCTCCTATCTCTTAAAGCAATCAATTCTTGCTAATTCATGTTTAACTTTCCATAGGTGGCTGCATGAATTCTTATGCCCATTATTTTCATGTGTTTTCAACCGGCCTGGGTTTCAAGAGAACATCAGCGTCACCATAGCTCCCACGGGATACTCGTATGGGGACATCAATTTTGAGTGTTCTACAGCACCTAACAGCAACCCCAAATTTCACAGATCGTATTTCACTGGTATGCATCTACCCAGGGAGACTGGCCTGTGACTGCATATTTATGGCTGTAATTAACCACCCTGTTTTCAAGTGGAAGAACCACCTTGTGGAAGGGTACGAAGGAGAAATTTGGAAGGGAATCAGAAGTCAAATAAATTGCAGAGAGAAGGTTACAAACTCACAGCTTTCCTCCAAAACTGTATCTCAAAGAATTCTAGATGAATTCCCTATTTAGTATCTTGTATTTGAGTACTTCCAGGGAACTGACTGGCTATACTTAAAAATATTAATGAGATCCTTTAATTTTTTTTTTCTCTTTTAAGCTGCAGGAGCTCCAGAGTATCCCTGGCAGACAGAGCTTATAAACGGCATCAGGGATATGGAGAAATCATTCAGAGTTCCAGAGTTCACAGTGCAGGGGTGGGAAAGCTGCAACATCGAGGCAGCACACAGCTTATTAAACCCTGCAGGTCCAAAGAGAGGGCACAGGACTGCCAGTCTTGGGTAATGCACAGCTCTATATGAACAGGAATTTAGTATGTGCTGCTGCTGCCTGGGGCAGGTCCTGCCCATCACTGCTGGGTAGCTGCAACAATGCTACTGCCTACTCCTAATGCAGCACATCTTCACATGCCCAGGGAAACCTACTACCCACTATGCATGCTTATAACAAAGCTTGCATCGTGGTTATAGTAGATATTTGCAAGTGGCATGAGGTGCTCTATGGAAAAAAAGTCAAGTGTGCACTGTCTTTACAAACAGAATTTCTACTTCACTAGCGCTGCATATGGCTCTGTAAAGAGCCACTCTTTGCTAAGAATTCTGGGCTTTGACAATCACAGTCCAGATTTTAGCATTTCAAACACTTTAGCCACCACAGAAAATTGTGCTAATGAGGAAATGTGCCAGTGTACTCTTATCATTTGGCACAGGAGCAGGAGGAAAGGGGGAAAGGCGTAGAAGGTTTAGGGAAGGTAGGAATTGAAAGAAGTGCTCATAAGGCTGTGCAGGCTGAGCCAGGCTTAAGACCCCAAGAGTCTCAAAGGTGCTCTTCAGCTCAGAAAGCAGCAGCAGTCATAGCTGCCAGTTTGCTCCACAGGCTCTTTGCAGTGGAGCTAGGCTGGATGGGAACACAATTGATTGAAGTGGTTTAGCAAGTCTTAAAGCATTTCTCTGGAGAGAAAGAGTCTATGTAGGTATGAGGCCCGAGTAATGCAGCATCTACAGCATCCCAAAGACTGTGCACAAATAAACTACGGGACATGATGATGCCACCAACGAGGGAGGAGATCTTAATACAAAATGTTAAAGGTCCCCATCCCCCCCACAATTACATGCATTGTATACGAATGTGAGAAACTATTAAGCTGTTACGGAAATGTGAATGGAGACAAAAACGCAGCAGTGTCCCCAAGACTAGGGTTTTGGTTTGGTTTTCACCTTGGGGGAAAACGGCAAAGACTTCTGACCAGACAACTTTACAAGGATAGTATAAGGAAGACTGGAGTTTCATGTTTCATCTAAACCCCTCTGGGCAGAGCTGGCATTAGAATGAAGTATGCCACATGGCTCAATGGGAAAAAAGCAGATGGTGATGATAAGTGGACAAACATTTCTGCTTCCCATCTCTGAGTGTTTCATTTATTCTTAACTAGCCATTTCCTGTTCAGAGCAGCAGCTACTCCCCTCCCTGAGAACAAGCAACTGGCCCTCAACATTGTGGCAAATTCAGATTGGGACCACTGTGACCTGAGTCTTGGTTCCAAACATGACAATGACCTTAATGTCCTTCCGTGTTTTCTAGTTATAGAAAAGGAGACATACAATAATTTAACAAAGGTAGTTTGCTAATGAATAATGACCGTAGGAGAAAGGGTGAGCTTGGTGTTCTTACCTAAAAATAGAACAGTGACATGATTACTTACGAGACATTTCCAGAGGAAAAAGAGAGATGCCAAAATCCATACCTGACAATTGTGGTTACTGACATGCCAAACAAGGCAGTCATTATCAAGTAACCTGAGAATGACCCTGCTGGCACAGGCTAAGCTCAGTCCACAGCAGAGTCCACCTAACTCAGGTGAGGAGAGGTGCTTCTGCTAACGGAGGATGACTGGCAGCAGGAGATGATGAACAAAGTTATGTTGCTTGCACCATCTGTTACCTGTCAGCTTTTCTGCAGTTTGTTCTTGGGTAGTGTGTACCTGGCCAAGCTGGAGGATGGATGCTTTAGTTTAACTAAACCTTTACTTTATGCCAGATGTGCTGGCAGCTCTGTGCTACATTTTCTTTTCCTTCTAACTGACAGTTGAGGAAACCTGACAGCATTTTTTATGAGCTGCAGCATTGCCACTACAGCCTCTCCTGGTCTCAGGGCTGCCAATTTCTCTCCAGCAACCTTGAGAAACATTCCTTTTCTGGGACACTGATGACACGCAAGCCCTGTATCCATGTAGCCTGTCCATTCCTGTTCTTGTTCCCTGAAAGAGCTGCTTGCAGTTCTGTGCCCTGTCAGTGGGCTGAGAATTGGGGTTTGCTATTGGTCAACCACTAGCAGAACATGGTCTCAAACCTCACCTTTACTCTGACTTTTCAGTGAAGTCCCGAACTAGCACTACACAAAAATGCTCAGCCTGGATTCCTCAGTCTGTTTTTCACAGTGACTTCCCCAAACCACTGCAGAGCCAGTTCCGAGGCTTGCTCTCACCCGAAAGAAAAACATCCACTCTGGACATCACCATAGGACTCACCATGGCAAGTTGATCAGCAGAGCTATCACCTCTCTGAGAACCTGGAGCAAGAACTTGATCTTCCCTGTAATGGAATTTAAGATGCCATCTGATGAAGAGATGAAATTGCACCTTGTGACGGAATTAGCATTCCCACAAAGATGGAGAGGAAGGCTTGCTGGTGATTTGTATGACTGCTTCCTAGATTTTTCTCTAGGCCACCTCATGAGACATTACTGAGAAGCATGGATTTCACTTCACTCACATGTCAAAATCAGTTCTTTGCTGTTTCCAAGGAAATGATGTAGCCAGAACCATAAAGCTGAATTAATCCAGAAATTACTTGCTGTATTTCCAGATAAAAATTGTAATACCAGAAGGAGCATTTGGTCACCTTGCTTGAACTGTTGCATCAAATGAATTTCATGCAGCAGCCCTTTACACCTGCTATTTCCACCAATACTGGGCTGAAAGATCTTGCAAAAAGTTGCCCAGTGTTAGATAAGAAACCAACACTTCTGGCACAAACCAGTCCCACTGCTGGACATCTGAGCCTTACTTCTACTTTAATTTCTCTGGTTTCAGCTTCCATTTATTGATTCTTGTCCTGGCTCTGGCTGATGGATTAAACAGCCATTCCTTGCAGCTAGCATCTTCTCTTGCTTTAGGTGCTCACACTCCACAATTATTTCACCTCTTGGTCTTCTTTCTGGTAAGTGCAGCACACAGAGATTCAAGCCTTATGCTGCATGGGCTATTTTTCCACTTGTAGACTACTTCTTGTGGCCTTTTACGTACCCTAGGTTGTAGTCAGGGCCTACATTCCTCATTGTCAGAAAAAATACGGGCATGTAAAACCTTTGTAACAGCACTTGTCCTCAGGGTAACTTTGGGCAGAGGAACAAAAGACAGGAACCATCTCTCAAAAAATCTGTATTCCTAGGAAGAATGGCTGACCTCTCCCTCTCTCGTGTACTTCCTTCCTTCCCAGCAGCTCCTTAGCTCTTCTGTCCCTGTCTTCTAAGACTCCTACACTTACTTGACACACACTACACATATAAATGAAGCTCACTCAGAGGCTGAGACAGAGAGCAGTCCACGTAGGAAAAATCAATTACAATCCTAGGTCTATTCCTGACAGTTTGGTCTTTCAGAGAAAACGTTTAATGAGGGTATTTTTTATGAGATATAACAAATTTAATTCTTACTACAGCAAGATTTCAGGAATTGCTAGCCATGCTCATGGTGCTCTTTGTCCTTGAGGTAAGGAATGGCTTCTTCTTGCTTTTCATTATAAGAGCATAATGTGACATTTGTATACGCAGCATAAGAAGAGATCAGTGTTTATCACCAGAGTCCATTAGGCCTCTGCAATGACTAAGGTGAGCAGAAATTCTGCCTGTCGCCCACGCTGGAAACCAACGAGGCCACCAACATGCAGAACCCTCATGGGATGCCAAGTACAGCTGTGAGGTTAAGCAGCTCCAGGGCTTTTGCACTGCGCTGGCGAGAGGGAAGACATCCAAGAGAAGGGCATGTTTGAAACCCCTGCTTTACCTGCAGCCTGTCACTCTGCCAGAAACCAGCTGCAGCCTCTGAAGATAGAGGCTGAATCTTGAAACTTGCTCCCTGTGGAACAGGATGTCCCCCAGGAGCTTACCAGTGTGACACTAACGCTGCACACCTGGAGGAAGGAGGGATTGAACTAAAATAGCAGGCTTTGTACTTGTGTTTACCAGGCTTCAGAGAGATGGGAAGAACACCCCAGGTGTGCAGGGTCTAGGGACAACAGGCAGGCTCTGTGCCTGGGGCAGTACAGCTGCAGGCAAGATCTCTACCAAGGAACAAAGTAAAGGCTGCTGTTACTGGTACAACCAAAGAACTAAGTGAGTAAAAGGAACGAACTCCTGGAGAGGACAAGCTGGGTTAGACCTTTGAGTACAGGGCTCAACAGCGCAAATTGGATGAGAAAAGTGAAAGAGAACCCAAACAGGGTCTGAAGAGACACTGACAACTTCCTAACAGCAGGGGAAAAAGGCTCTGCTTCAGTGATATCTTGATTGTAATAGCAACTTTGACCAAGACAGACTGAGACACTTTCACGCACATTTAGTGCCTAAAGGAAACACTGATTGCAGAAACACTTAAACCATTCATCCCCTCTCTAACTTCTTCTGCTGAAAGTGGCCCAGGTTCATCAGGGACAAGAATGGAGACAAGGTGGAAAGAGGAGAGGAAAACTTTGAGCAGAAATGCAGCAGTCAAGATTATTGTGATGATTTCAGCCAGTAATTAGTAAATGGGAAGTTAATTATTGCTGCACACACACCCCCACACCACCACCCCCCCATCACCTTCCTTTCACTGTGGCTCACCCAGCTGATCACAGATTGATAACCATAGAAATGAGCTGAGCCTGGGTAGTTGGTATTCACCCAGGATCAAAGACACACATTTGCATTCTTTGCCAGAAGAATCAATTTACCTTGATTGATGATTGAACTTCAATAAGTTCTTTAATATTTTGGTCATTAACTACGATGCTCTAACAGTGTCACCGGAGTGCTATTGTATTTCACGCCATGGCTCTTATTAGCTGCACTGTGTAATATGCCTGAACTTCTAATTGAGCCCTTTTAAATATTGATAATCAACATATTTCAAAGATGATCCTTCGAAATAAAGCTCAGTCTGCCCAGAACACTTTATGAGCACAGTGATTCCTGTCACTGCAGAGGCTTGGCAGTCCAGGTAGATGGCACAAGGTACTGCTCAAGGTTGCAAAGACCTCCCCTTCCTCTCGCTGTTCGTTTTGTCATCAGTTCACTTTTTTCTTCTCAATAACATTGAAATATTGCTTCTGACTACAAACCTTGCTCCTGCTTCAAAACAACCTGAAGTAATTTCATTTTTTTCTCTTACTAACATTTCAAAATGAGATCAGTAGTAATACTTTTCCTTATGCATCAGGCTAAATGTAGGTAGATCTAAAGCAATCTGCCTGATGATAGATATATGACTGAAGTCAAAGGGCTAGAACCACTTAAGTGCTATAACAGTAAATAAACAAAATCCCCCCAAGCAAACAAACAACCCCCCCCCCTCCAAAATCCCAAGCAACAAAACCCCAACCTAAAAAAAAAACCCCAAAAAACAAAAAACACCACCAAACACCAAACCCAAACCCCAGACTTTGTTAGTGTTTTGCAGTTGAAAAATAATGTAAGAAAGTCAAGAGATAGTAGTTAATGCAAGCAGCAAAAAGAAGCTTCAGGGCACTAGGTAGGTGGTCTTCTGAAACAACAGAAACCTTAGCACTGCACTCCTGTCCTTGCTTTTATTCTGCTAAGCAATGACACACTATTTACTGTTAGGAGAAAGTGGCAGGTTGTTCCTGCTACAAATGCCAGTGACCCAAAATATGTTCCTGTGTAACATCTCCAGTTTGTATTGGAGTAGTATACCACTGATGAGACCCCAGTTGGAGTACTGCATCCAGTTCTGGAGCCCCTATTACAAGAGGGATGTGGACATGCTGGTACGTGTCCACAGAAAGGCCATGAGGATGATCAGAGGGCTGCAGCACCTCTGCTATGAGGACAGACTGAAAGAGTTGGGGCTGTTCAGTCTGGAGAAGAGGAGGCTCCCAGGTGACCTTCTTGTGGCCTTCCAGTATCTGAAGGGGGTCTACAAAAAGGCTGGGGAGGGACTTTTTAGGCTATCAGGCAGAGACAGGACTAGGGCAAATAGAGTAAAGCTGGAGGTGGGGAGATTCAGATTGGATGTGAGGAGGAAGTTCTTCACCATGACAGTGGTGAGAGCCTTGAATGGGTTGCCCAGGGAGGTGGTTGTGGCCACATCCCTGGAGGTGTTTGCAGCCAGGCTGGCTGAGGCTGTGGCCATCCTGACCTAGGGCAGGGTGTCCCTGGGCATGGCAGGGGGGTTGGAACTAGATGCTCCTTGTGGTCCCTTCCAACCCTGACTGATTCTATGATTCTAAGCCTGTTCAAGTTGAACCCCTGGCCCAAAGAGATGGCCGACAGCTCAGGTATACCCCTGCTGACCTGAGTTAACTCATAAGTGAGGTAAATTAGCCCATGATTATCTCCATGATATCAAAACAAAATCCTTTCTGAGAGGCAGTGTGAGCACTTGCATACTGAAGCTCATTGTGTGCTGCAGATGCATCCTTAGCTTTACAGGGATACAGCCATCTTGCTTCCAGTCGCATGTAAGCATGGTGAGAATATGCAAGCCCAAGAGAGAAGCTGATAACATTTCAATGCTGCATTCACAGGCCTGAGACGATTAATGAAAGAGAGAGCAGCACATCTATTAAAATGAAGGGACAGTGGGAACCTGCACTCTGCTCCTGCTGCTCCAGTTGTTTGCTGAGTGGCTGGTAAGTATTAGAATTGTGCTGTCAACAGCCTGAGTATCGCATGATTACACTTCTTCAAAGCCAAACAGAAAGAAAATAAATTCAGATGTGGCAGGAGCTGAATATGGAAGCTACTACGACAATCCTCCATTACCTCCTAAGAGCTGGTCAAATATTAATCACTACAACATCTGTTGACAAAACCACATGCACGGTTCAGCCTTTCCAGACAGGCAGAAATACAGAACATGTGTGAGGATCATGGGATCTTCCCATCTGTGCTAGACAGCATATTGAAGCATAACTCACTTCTCTGCTGGCACTGTCACAGAGATGGTGTACTATTCTCAGCAGAAATACAACCACAAAAGTGTAGACCAAGGACCTTTCCTGGCCTAAGGACCTGATGCAGAGGCTGATTTCACAGGAGGAGGTACCCTCTGCAGCAGAGCTGACTTCCCCAATCCTGGCAGCCTGACTAAGAGTAGTCAATGCCTATTACTATGAACAAGGAGAAGAAAATTCCCTTATTTTATCTAAATTTTCTTTTCTCCCTCTGGAACAGTTCTAATTTCTCCCTTATCCAAACCTGCAAGTGGTGGTTAGTTGTTTTTTTGTTTTGTTTTGTTTTTTATTTTAATTTGCTGTTTGCCTTTGATATTCTCTGATGAGGATGTACAGACGCAAAGGAATTCTTACCTTTGCATCTTTTGCTTTTGCATCTCTGCATATTAACAGAATATTCAATGAACTCATTTAACACTTCCCAGTGATCTACAAATAATCCTTTGTGCTTCTGAAATGTGGCTACAGGCAGAAAAATGACTGCATCATTTTTTTTAACGTAACTGTTCTGTTCCCTATGTGTAATCAGTCATGTCTGCTCACCGTATTAACAAAAATGAAGCTAAACATCTTCTTATCCTATTGTTTTGCAAAATAAATGTAGCTCTAGGAGAGGAAGCTGGCATCTTATTGTGGCTCACACATCATTAATACAATTATACATGAATTGCTGCACCAGTGAACTAAATTCCCAGTTTTACTTCCCTGTTCCCACTGAGCCTGTAGCAGTGGTAGCAGAGAGACCACCACCATGGAACTTCTCATTTTGGACTCAAAAGACTTTCTTCTTCACTATCTGGAGTGAAAGATGGAAATAACAAAACACACACCCACTTCCAAACAAGATGAGCTCTGCAGAAATCTGGCAGTAAAAAAATCCAGCCCTTCTACATAGCTGGTATGTACGTTCAAGAAAGATGGTTTAAATAGAACCAATGGATTTAGGGAGATGCGCTCCGAATTCAGACACATCTCCAAGCATGCTGAGATGTCAGTTTCTCTGAAGCAGCTTCCTACAGAGATGTTCACACATTGAAGCAGCTGCCAGGAGTCACAGCAAGATGGCTTTTGATTCAGCTTATTTTGGCTGAGCCTGTGGGTGACTTCGACCACATTTTCTCCCAGGTGCAGCTGTGTTAACTGTGTGAGGAATGTACCAGGTACTGAAGCTGACAGAGACTTATAGCTCTGAAAAGCAGATAGTTACAGCTGCACATGCATGATTCCTTTCTTATTAAGGAAAAAAAGTGCTACTATTTACTCCTTGTTAAGATCTCTAAAGTACATCTCTGTCAGCCACAAGAGGCACTATGCCTTTGCTCTGTCCTGCCTGGCCCACTGAACTGTGGCATACCTGAGCAGCACATGGACTTCATAGAATCATAGAATCAGTCAGGGTTGGAAGGAACCACAAGGAGCATCTAGTTCCAACCCCCCTGCCATGCCCAGGGACACCATATCCTAGATCAGGCTGCCCACAGCCTCAGCCAGCCTGGCTGCAAACACCTCCAGGGATGTGGCCACAACCACCTCCCTGGACAACCCATTCCAGGGTCTCACCACTCTCATGGTGAAGAGCTTCCTCCTCACATCCAGTCTGAATCTCCTCACCTCCAGCTTTGCTTCCTAACTTCCTTTTGCTAGGGACCACATCACAGAATCACAGAATGATATGGATTGGAAGAGACCTCTGGAGACCATCTAATCCAATCCCCCTGCTATCACAGGTTCACCTAAATCAGGTTGCACAGGAATGTGTCCAGCTAGGTTCTGAAGGTCTCTGGAGAAGGAGACTCCACAACCTCTCTGGGCAGGCAGTTCTAGTGCTCTGTCACAAAGCACTTGTTCTTGTGGGGGACTAACTTCTGGGATCCCTGCTGGAAATACAACACAGCAGTGAGAGAACAGTCCTGGAGATTCCTGGAGTGTGTGGAAGATAAATTTCTGACACAACTGGTGAGAGAGCCAAACAGGGAAGACACCCTCCTGGATCTGCTTCTTGTGAACAGAGAAGAACTAGTTGGGGAAGCAGAGGTAGGAGAACATCTGGGCCTCAGCAATCATGAGATGATTCAGTTCTTTATCCTTGGGGAAGCTAGGAGAGGGGTTAGCAAAATGGCCACCTCGGCAAACTTCAGCCTGTTTAGAAGGCTGATGGACAAAGTCCTCTGGGAAGCTATCCTGAAGAACTTAGGAGTCTAGGAGGGTTGGACTCATGTCAAGAGAGAAGTCTTAAAGGCACAGGAGCAGGCTGTGCTTGCGTGTAAAAAGAGAAGCTGGTGGGGAAGGTGTTCAGAGTGGCTAAATAGGGACCTTTGGCTAGACCTCAAGAACAAAAGGACAGCCTATGGCCTTTGGAAGAGAGGGTATGCCTCTCGTGAGGGCTATAAAGATACAGCAAAACTATGCAGGAAGAAAATTAGGAGAGCCAAAGCACAACTAGAGCTTAACCTAGCTACAGCTGTTAAAGGTAATAAAGCAGAACTCCCTAAGTTCAAGCATCCTGACATTAGGCTACAAGTTAACTTGGAAAGGTTGCTGCTGAGTCCCATCTCTTATGTTTGCCATGAAATCCTTTGGATTAATTCATTTTCTTGTGTCAAATTCTTCTGCAGCTGACCACTGGAGCAAATGAGCCTTTCAGTGCTAGAAGGCTCAACACAGCATGCAAAACCACAGAAGGGAACAACTCTGCAGGGCCTACCCACACAGAGAGCATAGATCAGCTCTAAGAGACCACACCAGAGAGGTAGATCAGCCTCAGTAAGCAAGACAAGAAGACAAAATTTGAAGAGCAGAAGATGTAGTGTCAAGAATTGACTTTTCAGATGTGTTAACAACAGCTGCAATGTGTTACCAAACAGAACTCTGAGTTATCCAGCAAAGCTGATTTCATGTGGGCAAACTCAACTATCTATACAGGCGTTGGCTGATGGCATAGGGAAGGCAGAAAAGACTCTTTGGCTCCAGCATGCATACAAGCAGACATGTGCACGTGTGTGTGTGTGTGTGTGTGAGAGAGAGAAAACAGTTATATTCACAGTGGAAATTTCATCCTCAATTTTTTTTTTTTTCAGCTGAAAACCACCACCACTTATTTTTTTTCCTTTGGTTACATCAAACTTGGCATTTTAAAAGCTTGGGGATTTTTGTTTGGTTCTTTTTTTTTTTTTTCCCCTTAGTTTGGTTTTGTGGGTTGTTTTTTGTGTTTTTTTTTTCCCCTCTCCCTTTACACTGAGTGCTGTTTTGAATTTAAAATGAATATTGCTTTCATTCCCATCGCTGGTTCCTAGCCTGCATTTCTGAGCCTTTTGGTGCATTTTCACTACGTTTAGCACTTATTAGGCAATTATGACTGAGTCAGGTAGAATGACGGCATTTTTTACAGTTCAAGCACACAGTTCTATATTTCAGGGAACTGATTTTTAAACTACTTAAATGTTAATAGCATCCACCTAATTGTACAGATCAGAGTGTCACCAGCTAATCCTTGTGCTTTCCAGCTGACTTCTGTCAGCAGCTCCTCTGCTTCAGTTATCAATGCCAGGATGTATTTTTGATCGCAATTATTAAAGGTGAGGTCAGAAATACTTCTATTTGTATTCCTAGGCGCTTGCATCTTTCTGGTTTTAAGCCTCGCCAGCCCATCACTTGCTACACAAGCTGAATCTCAAAGCGCTGCTAAAGTATGACAGGGTGGAATTCGTTTTTACTGCAATCCTCCATTTTCAAAACAACCAGAACATGATTGCTATAGTCCTCAGGGAAAACCAGCTGAACTGTGTGTCCATATTCTCTCTTGAGTTTCAACTCAAAACATTGTACAGCGTCCAAAATATTGGTATGTGACAGAATGGAGTAATGTCCACTTTGGATCACGGGAAACACGCCACCTTCCTCTGCTTCATCCCAGATTTTCCTTTGTACTTTAAAAAATGGAAGTCAGACTTAAAAAAAAAAAAAAAATTCAAAGCAACTGTAGCTTTATTACACCACTTTTGGTGTACAAGAAACTATTTCAGCAGAACGGTATGAGGAGATCCTTGTAAGCCAAAGTACACTGCTGTAATGGGAAATGATGAAGGAAAATGGTTTCAAAGAAAATCTATTACTATTCCCTTGTGATGGCCAAATAAAAGAGCAAATGCTATTGCCATTGAGTCAGAAGTGAAATTAAAGAGAGTTCCGTTAACGTGCAAATTTTGACATCCAGCTCCCCAAAAGGAATGGGTACAGAAATAGTAACTGTCATTCAGTCATTTATTAATAGCTAAATTAGTTATACATCTGTTCCATGTAGACAGACTCTCCCACCAACTCAGCCAGACTGGTCTGTGGGAACAGGGAGGGCAGCTTGGCTCCACTGTGAAACAAGCACTTAAAAAAAACCCAAACCAAGCTGGTATGCAAAAGTAGAAAGGCATGACAGAAACAACACAGGATCAAAACAAGAAAAAGCAGCACAGGCAAGCCAAGAAAGTTGAAAATACAAAATGACTTAGTGCTGTCATGAGAGTTCTGGGAAATGAGGAGATAGGAGAACTAAATAACAGAAAAGTAGGTCTGATAAATTAGGGAGAATGGAGAACCATTTAGGACTCAAGCGCTTGAAGTGCTCAGCACTTTTTCAAGAAGTATAGGAAAGAAAACTCAGACTTTACTTTTCATGCCAACATGTTGTGGGAATTAGCTAACAAACTTACAATACCAATTGCAATTATGTTAAAAGTCTGTTAGAGAGCTAAGCCGTCTGAGGATCAGAAAAGCAGCAGAACCTACTGCAAGAGGTGGCAAAAAAGGTGATCTGGAAATTGTTGCCCTGGCAATGCCAAAACTGCAGCAGAGCAAATGAGAGTGAAACTTGCCTGTGTTAAAGCACTAGCAGGAACTCAGGACTCATCAGGAGATCCAATAACAGCAGATGGGAAGAAGTAAACCCAAGCTTTTCCCTCTGCTTGGATTACAAAGTCAACAGAAAAGTGTGCACTACAGCACTTCATAAAAGCCCACCCCCCCCAGACGGAATCCTTCTGGGACAAAATCCTGGTGGAATTGTCTGAAAACTTCCTAAATGTCCGTAACTAAAGGGTAGGGATAAATGATAACATGCTACTCCTGAGACTGGTGTTAGGAACAGATCTTATTTAACATTTTAATTAATCTAGGAATAGGGAAATCACTGCTAGTCACATGGGGAAAACCCAAGTGGCAGGTTATAATTAACCACTAACCTACCTGGAGACTGATGGGAGAAGGAGGAGGAGGTGGCGGCGGCGGCATCTGGAGTCTTCCATCCTGGTAACCTACACATCATTTACACTGTTCTTAAGATTATAAGATGCTTCAGAATATGCCACAATTTCACCCTGCTCGCTCTGACCAAGGCTCTGAGTTCTACTGTCAAAATACACTGCGCTGAGAAACGAGGCAGTGTATATATTTCACTCTGTGTCTTTAGCTGGCACAAAGCATTGATACAAGCTCTTAAAGAGTTCACTGAATTGGTCAAACGTCAGGATGCAGCAGCGTCTGTATCTTGAATTTGCAAAGACGTGGGGCTTCTTTTTTTTTTTATGAAAAGCACCTGTAAAGCGCAGGGTTATTGTGCTCCTTTTTGCCGTTTCTTGGATAAATGTCATCATTTTTAATGCTACCAATCTTCTTCTATAGCCTGCGGGGGAGATTTTCTAAGGCAAAAAAATGGCTTGTAGGTGCTTAATTCCCATTAAAAGCTACTGGGGGAGATAAGTGCCAGGTTGCTACTGGAGCCTTTGGGAAAGAAGTCTTCCTCCAGACCACTGTCATCCACCCTTCCAGTACTAGAAATAAGTCACTAGTATAACATATGTTATTACAACAAAAGATGTTTGAATTTGCAGTCAAGTCACTTTGTGGCCTAAGAAGTAGCTTTTTGGCACCCCTGTGCAAGTATGCAGAATGAAGTGAGACAAGAGGCACTCTAATTCTGCTTCTAAAAAGATCTCTATTTTAGGCAATGTAACATGAGAAGGTGGATATGTTATCTATCTGACTCAGCAGAACAGTCTAATTTGAAAACTCCACAGCAAGTCTTGGCTAGAATTAATGAATATTTGTGTTTGGTTTAGAGGTGAAATGTTCTGTAGATAAAACGCAAGAGCACAGAGGCCAACAAAGAACAAAAGAGCTCTGGCCAAGAGATCTACTATTGCAAATATTCATAGAATCAGGCAGGTTGGAAGAGACTTCCAAGATCATCCAGTCCAACCTATCACCCAGCCCTAGCCAATGGCACTAAGTGCTCCATCCAGGCTCTTCTTCAACACCTCCAGAGATGGTGACTCCACCACCTCCCTGGGCAGCCCATTCCAATGCAAATCACTCTCTCTGGGAAGAACTTCTTCCTAATATCCAGCCTATACCCCCCCAGCACAACTTGAGACTGTGTCCCCTTGTTCTGTTCCTGGTTGTCTGGGAGAAGAGACCAACCCCCACCTGGCTACAACCTCTCTTTAGGTAGTTGTAGACAGCAATGAGGTCATCCCTTAGCCTCCTCCTCTCCAGGCTAAACACCCCCAGCTCCCTCAGCCTCTCCTCACAGGGCTGTGCTCCAGGCCTCTCACCAGCTTTGTCTCCCTTCTCTGGGCACATTCCAGTACCTCAATATCTCCAGTGAATTGAGGGGACCGGAACTGGACACAGTACTCAAGATGTGGCCTGACCAGTGCCAAGTACAGGGGAAGGATAACCTTCCTTGTCCTGCCGACCACACTATTCCTGATCCAGGCCAGGATGTCATTGGCTCTCCTGGCCTCTTGGGCACACTGCTGGCTCATGTTCACCTCCTATCTACCAGCACCGCTAGGACCCTCTCTGCCTGGCTGCTCTCCAGCCACTCTGTCCCCAACCTGTAGTGCTTCCTGGGGTTGTTGTGGCCAAAGTGTAGAACCCTGCACTTATCCTTGTTAAATCTCATCTCACAGGCCTCTGCCCACCCATCCAGCCTGTCAAGATCCCTCTGCAGGACCCTCCTACCCTCCAACAGATCAACAGCTGCTCCTAACTTGGTGTCATCTGCAAACTCACTGATGATGGACTCAATCCCCTCGTCCAGATCATCAATAAATATATTGAATAGGATCAGGCCCAGCACTTTCTTACTTTCTTTCTTTCTTTGCTGTTGGTCTCCACTGTTACACTGATGTTTTCTGAGTGACCCCTCTTCATGCCAAATGCAAAGGCTCTGGCTTTCTTTTGGTGCCTTCAACTAAGGTTGTTATGCTCCTTCCCCATCCATGGGGAATGTGCTCTTTGTCAGGGCATTTTACAAGTGCCTGGTGCTGGGGATCAGATGTAAGAAACCAGTAGAAGATATAGAAAAAGAGCATATCACACAGTCTGACTTGTTCACTGTCTCGGCACTCCAGGAAACCCTCACCACTACCATCATGTTTCTCCTGTGGCACTGTTCATCAACAGATCTCAGAGGTTTTACAAAGAGGGTGACCACAGTCCCTTTTAACAGACAGATTTGGAGCCCAGTGAAAGAAAGTAATTTTGTATAGTCACCCAAGAGATCTTTTGCAGAGCCATAAACACCCTCAACGGTCTCCAGGGATCCAACCCAAGCCTTGGGAAGAGACAAGCAGTATTTTGTGTCTTTCTCTCTCTGCTGAGTCTGCTGGGAAGAGGGCTACTGTGATGGCAACTCCTATGCAGTAAAAGGCAGCATCTACTGGAACAGTGCTGAGGTAACAAATTCGTCTTGGACAGCTAATGCAGAGAGATTCAATGGTAACTTTTAATCTGTAGCAAGTTAAGACAAATTGGAAGCCATGACCTACAAAGAAAGGCTCCGCAAATCCCTGTGCCAGCCTCCCGAGGATGGCAGCTCCCCTGGTACACAGCCTTGATAAACGGATCCTTTTACAAGGTCTAACTCATTTAATCATCCTTCTCTGCTTGCATTAACCACTTCTGCAAGGGTATCTTTCCTGCACGTATCACTGAAGTTAGGTCAAAAGCCTGGTCTTGTTTTCAAATCCGCATTCATGATGAAAGCCTCCACTCTAAGACTTCTATTCTTCTGAGACCTTTTCCATTATAAGAACTGTGAATAATTCTTTTGCTTTTCCTCCCTGCCTGCTACAGGGCTTCCTCCCTAAAGCACAAAACATTTTTCCTTGCTGACTTCTCTCCATGTGTCTCCTCTGTATGCAGTGAAACTGTCCAACATGATGAGCTGGGTTGAGGCTCACAATGACCAGTTTCCCTTTGAGTGAGAAGCTTCTGTTCTCAGCAGAAGGGTTGAACCCCAGGTAATCTATTCACTCCCCACCTGGCAAGGGAAGCAGAAAAAGAATAATTTGCTGCACTTTTAACTGAAGAGCTGTCACAGAAGTACAGAACTCAGACTTGAGCCTTTAACAATGAACTTTAATTTGAAAATGGCACCAAGTTTTGACCAAGAGCAGCAAACAGTTCCCCTCGAGTAGGCAGACAATTAGAGAAGAAGGAGCAACTTGCAACCAGCCTGAGCTGCTCTCCGGAGGTGGCAAAGACTAAGGCAAGGCATTTTCTGCCCTGGATGTCCAGCTCTGGGTCAGTCAGTTGCAAGGCACAGCACACTGAGCATGCCAACTTTTGGGTGGCCCAAAAGGCCTGGCTAGGATGTCTGCGCACAGTGGTGCCAGGCAGACACGAGCCTGTCTGCTGAGGCACTTACTAGAGCACCACTGGCACAGCTGCAGCACTGCTTTGTGCTTGCTGCCTCCCCTTGGATTGCAAATACCCTTGATTTTGGCAGCATGTCTCTGAAACCTAACGGCCTTTCCTGAGTGGTAATTTTCAAATGTTTACGTTTCTTCCTTTTTTTTTTTTTCCAACCCCCATAGTAATTTTTTGGTGCTTTGAACGTTTCAGGGATTCAGCTACATAAACAGATACCCTAATCTTGTAACAGCACACTAGATTACATAACGGCGATTAGGATGGGTAATTACACAGTGCCCACGTGAGACAGGCAGCTTCGACACTCCACATCACAGCCATGTCAAAATATTTTATTTACTGAATATCAGACGTAACTCCACAGGCTACACTGTTCTTTTACTGAAAAAAACGTGTTGGCTTTTTTTTTTTTTTTTTTTTCCTTGCTNGGTGTTGTGTTTTTTTTTTTTTTTTTTTTTCCCCTTTTCTTTTTACGCCTATACAAAAATAATAATTAGAAAAGCCCTTCGAGTGCTTGCATTCTGTTTCTATTTTGCTCAGGGAAAAACACACTGTTGGAGTCCTCCCTACTACAAAACATTCAGCGGCGAGCCAGTTTTCACAGCACTGCTAAGAGTGCTCCTGTTTACTGCAGAAATGTTACTATAATGGTTTCCTGAAGTGCAGCTCAGATGAAGTTTAAATTTAAAAAAAGCAAAAAAAAAAATTAGACACGGTAGATATTTTTGTCAAGGTATTTAAGCTCTCATTTTGATCTGCTGATGACCTTTTAATTGAATGAATCACTGCATCCCAGTGCCAGAGCCTTATTTACCAGTTAGGAAAACAACCTGGAACCGCATGCAAATTTTATTTACGTTTGCCCCCCCCCGACCTCGAATTTCTACCCCTTCAGTGTTCCACCACCGAAGCGGCAGAAATCACAAAGACCTTCTCGAAAACGGTGAAGAGTGCAGAGAAAAAAGTCTACCCCTTCAGTGTTCCACCACAGAAATGGCAGAAATCACAACGACCTTATCTAAAACAGTGAAGAGTGCGGGAAAAAAAGTACCCCTTAAGTGTTCCACCACAAAAATGGCAGAAATCACAAAGACATTCTCTAAAATAGCGAAGAGTGTGGGGAAAAAAGTCTACCCCTTAAGTGTTCCACCACAGAAACGGCAGAAATCACAAAGACCTTCTTGAAAATGGTGAAGAGTGCGGGAAAAAAGTCTACCCCTTAAGTGTTCCACCACAGAAATGGCAGAAATCACAAAGACATTCTCTAAAATAGCGAAGAGTGCAGAGAAAAAAGTCTACCCCTTCAGTGTTCCACCACAGAAATGGCAGAAATCACAACGACCTTATCTAAAACAGTGAAGAGTGCGGGAAAAAAAGTCTACCCCTTCAGTGTTCCACCACAGAAACGGCAGAAATCACAAAGACCTTCTCGAAAACGGTGAAGAGTGTGGGAAAAAAAGTCTATCCCTTAAGTGTTCCACCACAAAAATGGCAGAAATCACAACCTTATCTAAAAGAGCGAAGAGTGCGGGAAAAAAAGTACCCCTTAAGCGTTCCACCACAAAAATGGCAGAAATCACAAAGACATTCTCTAAAATAGCGAAGAGTGTGGGGAAAAAAGTCTACCCCTTAAGTGTTCCACCACAGAAACGGCAGAAATCACAAAGACCTTCTTGAAAATGGTGAAGAGTGCGGGAAAAAAGTCTACCCCTTAAGTGTTCCACCACAAAAATGGCAGAAATCACAAAGACATTCTCTAAAATAGCGAAGAGTGCGGGGAAAAAAGTCTACCCCTTAAGTGTTCCACCACAGAAATGGCAGAAACCACAAAGACCTTCTTGAAAACGGTGAAGAGTGCAGAAAAAAAGTCCTTCAGAATTTGGTTGGAGCCATGAATTACATCAGGTGCTCTGTAGGCAGCCCTGTGGTAGTCTGAGGGATCCCAGGTGCCCCTTAAGCAAAACCATAGGGACCATCCCAGGGGGATGGAGCTGCTCGTCCCAGGGTACTGTAATACTGTTGTTCTATTCCCTTTCCAGTACCACAGCTTAAAAGATAGTGCAAGACTGCATCGAAGGGCCACCAAGATGATCAGAGGGCTGAAGCACCTCTACTATGAGGATAGGCTACGAGCATTGGGGCTCTTCAGCTTGGAGAAGAGAAGGCTTCCAGGAGAGCTTAGAGTAACCTTCCAGTATCTGAAAGGGGCCTACAGGAGGGCTGGGAAGGGACTATTGACAAGGTCTTGTAATGACAGGATAAGGGGGAATGGGTTCAAACTGGCAGAAGGGAGATTTATACTGGATGTTAAGAGGGAGTTCTTCGCAGTGAGGGTGGTGAGACACTGGAACAGGCTGCCCAGGGAGGTTGTGGCTGCTCCCTCCCTGGAGGTGTTCAAAGCTGAGTTATACGAGGCCTTGAGTGACCTTTTCTAGCGGGAGGTGTCTCTGCCTATGGCACAGGGGGGTTGGAACTGGCTGATCTTTGAGGTCCCTTCCAACCTAAACCATTCTATGATCTCTCCCCCCTGCCTCTCCCACTTCCACATCTCCCAGCAGTGCTCTTGGTTTGTGGGGGAGCTGAGGCACTGAGGCCTTGTAGGCCCAGCTGGGGGAACATGGTTTCGGCCTACCTTGGGCCGACTGAGGGTGGAAGGGGTGGAGGATTCCAGAAGGCCAGCCTGGGCCTAGTGGATTTTGTACTTATTCTACCTGGTTGCCTTGTGTAGATAGGCTCTTGTGTTGCAGAATATCAGAGAAGCAGAATTGGGGCAGTGAACAATCCACTGCCGTGAGTGTGAAGTACAGCGGAACACCTGCGAACTGTATGTGCAGCTGGAACTGGAACGGAAGAGAAACAGAGATGCAGAGTGGGACAGCTCCTGCTTCTAAAGAAGTCACCCAGAAGTTTCTCGATAACTGTGAAGTCACTTGTTTGTGTACAATAACCAATTATTGTCTCCACACATTACCTTGCTGGCTCTGTAACCACCCCATCTTGGGAATATAAGCTTAACGAACTTGTATTAAGTAGTAGTAGCTGCTGTTGTGTGTAGTGGTAGCAGTGGTAATAAAGGAGGACGAGCGTATCACCATACTGGTAACCAGCCTCGCTGCGTCGGGTGCGCTCACCGCCACCTATTTGCAATCCAACTTTAACAGCTACCTGCGCTCTTGTAAAGAGACTTGCTCTTCAAAACTTCCAGTCGGTGTGCAGTATCCTCGTTCTCTCTCCTGAAAAGGGGTTAAGAGTCAGTTCTGCCCTCCAGAACTGGGTACGCTCGTGGGCCAAACTGGGACAAGCTTACACCGTGAGGAAGCAGAGAGCTTCAGTGACACCACGAGCAGAAGCTCCCCTGCCTGCTGACAGGAGTGCTGCTTTCCAAAGACTCGGAAGCCTGAGGAAGGAGTTTAGGCACTTGTGCTGGTTCATGGGAATATTTTAGTAAGGGAAATTAGATTCTAGGCTGTGCAAAGAAAGCCATGGTGATGTCTACTTCGCTCGCAGGTTTGCTGAGAGGGACTAAAGCAAAGACAGAAACAGAGATAAGGCAGAGTCACTCTCTGTCTGTGGAGTCTGAGCTCTCCCTCTCCTTGGCTTCTAGCTGGATCTGTAGAACCCAATTCATCAATTCTGCTCCTACCCGTCCAGCGGAGGATGATGAGGGGACTGGAGGGCATGACTTATGAGGAGAGGCTGAGGGACCTGGCACCTTTTAGTCTGGAAAAGAGAAGGCTTAGAGGGGATTTAATAAATGTTTATAAATATCTGAGGGCCGGTCAGGAGTGGGGGACAGGCTCTGNGAACCCAATTCATCAATTCTGCTCCTACCCGTCCAGTGGAGGATGATGAGGGGACTGGAGGGCATGACTTATGAGGAGAGGCTGAGGGACCTGGCACCTTTTAGTCTGGAAAAGAGAAGGCTTAGAGGGGATTTAATAAATGTTTATAAATATCTGAGGGCCGGTCAGGAGTGGGGGACAGGCTCTGCTCACTGCTCCCTGGGATAGGACAAGGAGCAATGGGTGGAAGTTGCAGCACAGGAGGTTCTGCCTCAATACAAGGGGGAACTTCTTGACTGTAAGGGTCACAGAGCACTGGAACAGGCTCCCCAGAGAGGTCGTGGAGTCTCCTTCTCTGGAGACATTCAAGGACTGTCTGGATGTGTTCCTCTGTGGTCTGTGCTACATTGTCTGGTCCTGCCCTGTCAGGGGGGTTGGACTCGATGATCTCCTTGGGTCCCTTCCAACCCAAAACGTCCTGTGATCCTGTAACCCCCCTGGCTGATCTTTCCTGTTCACCTTGCATGTAAGGCAGATTCTGGGATAAGATTGGGAGGTTGGGGGGAAGGTAGAAGGGTGGTTGGAACTGCTCTTGGAGACTCTGATCTCTGGGAGGGCTGTGGTGTTTCTGTATTCTGTTTTTTATGTATATAGCTGTAAATATTTGTAATATATTGTAAAAATCTGCTTGTATATTGTGCTAAGCTGTAAACATAAAGCTTCATTCCTTAACTTCCAGCCAGCTGAGTCTAGTCAGGGTGAATTCAAACGTGTGTGGAGGGGGGCAGGTAACTCCCAAACCATCACAGCACTGCAGCCCAATATTACAAATATCACCTTATACTGTGCAGAAAAAAAGAGCAAGGGCTTGCTGACCCCAGCTGATCTGACACGGGCTTAATTCTATATTGACTTCACATACAAAACAACCCAGGTTAGTCTTTTCCTTACAGGTAACCTGGAACATTGTTTAAATCATTGTGGAGCTGCCTGAATACCGAAATGACAATCCTCTCATCACTGTCACGCTCAGCACATCACATGAATTTCTGAATAGACCGTGACAAACACACGTTACAGGTCCTCAGAGTTAACTGCTACTTAATGTTAAAAAACATTTTTCGGAGGTTTTGCAAAGTTTAATTGCACAGGATGAAACATGACACCTCGGCATTTGATTTATTACTAAGCAGGGGCTCTGTATTAGTGAGACTGCAGAGCATGGAGTGTTGTGGAATTATTTTTACTCTGTCATGACAGATGGACCCAGGCAGCGTTTGGTAGAGTCGGAGTGCAATTGTGCAGACACATGCTGCAGGTGGGATCCTCCCCTCCAAGCCAAGCTGTTGTACTTGAAGGCAGTACATTTCAGATGACGAAGAAATCGTCATCATGATGATCCACGTTTTCAAAAAGGCAACATAGATTTCAAGTTTCTCTATATAGGAAAAAAAGAGGTCCATATTCAATTCTGTTCTACAAAGCAATGCAAGCCTCCCATATCTGAGGGCATCTATGAAAAAATAATCCCCCAGCATTCCTTAGAGTCTTACCCTACTCTATGTGTACATAGATCATGCTGGGGTGGCACACACTCCGTGGAGAGGTATCAGTAGATGCAGTGAGGTGACAGGCTACAATCTCAGCTTCCCAGCCTGCCCTTATGCTTTGGTTTGGTTTCCTTCATCCCACAGAGCAGAGTATCCCATTTTGTGCTCTGCTCTCAACCACCTAAGACAGAACCCTGTGGCACTTCCACTTCCGGAAGATGCACACATAAGAAAAAATAGGTTTCTCTGCACACAGCAGGGCACAGGACGAGCAACAAAGTGACAGTCTCCACTGCTGGCTGTAACTGGCCAGGAAGAAAGATTTCTCCTATGCCTCTGAAATTCAGGTTTTCAACTTAGAAACCGGTTGACAAAATACTGTGTCACAACTTGGAGTAATGACAAAGCTGCCCTTGCATCCAGAACCTCCTAAGACCTGCAAATATCTGCCAACACCTCCATAATCTCCTCTAAGAAGTAGCACATGAGATCATTAAAGGTACCAGCATGACAGTGGCACAGCGGACAGCATTAGCCACAGCTTCCATGCATTGTTCGTTGTCCTCCCTCTGCCAGAGCCTCCCATTTGATTTTGCACTAACCTGTGCATAGCAGGGCTGTGCTGGTTCCCACAGTACATCCAACCTCTGTGACCAGCTGGATGTCCAGAACCTATGTCACACCTCTCCCACCTACAGTGATGTGCAAGACAAGATGGGTTTTGTTCCACATCAAAGCAGGACTGTGCACAATGCTTATAAAGCTGTCATGCTGATAGTGAGGTTGAAATGCCTGAGTACCATCCCGCTTGAAAGAGTCCTAACAAAGATTCAGTTGTGTTGACACAGCTCTCCAGAAGGCTCTTCCTACAAGACATCACCCAAACCCAGACCACCCTACCTTCTGCTAATAGAACAGAGAATAGAATAGAATAGAATAGAATAGAACAGAACAGAACAGAACAAGCCAGGTTGGAAGAGACCACCAAGATCATCCATCCAACCTATCACCCAGCCCTAGCCAATGGCACTAAGTGCTCCATCCAGGCTTTCCTTGAACACCTCCAGGGATGGTGACTCCACCACCTCCCTGGGCAATCCATTCCAATGCCAATCACTTTGTCAAGAACTTCTTCCTAATATCCAGCCTATACCCCCCCAGCACAACTTGAGACTGTGTCCCTTTGTTCTGTTGCTGGTTGCCTTGGAGAAGAGACCAAGCCCCACCTGGCTACAACCTTCCTTTAAGTAGCTGTAGACAGCAATGAGGTCACCCCTGAGCCTCCTCTTCTCCAGGCTAGACAACCCCAGCTCCCTCAGCCTTTCCTCATCAGAGGTGGTATTTGGCAGCTGTATTTCTGAATGTCAGCCAGCTTCTTTGTCTTTCCTATTTATTTCACTCTTGTGAAAAATCCTCCATCACCTGCTCTGCCGTGCCCCTGGATGGTCAGAGTCCCTCCAGCTGAGGCAAGCTCCAGTCACCATTTCACGTAAGCTTTCACACGGTTAAGATTTCTTCAGCATGGCTTATGTAGGATAATTTTGAAACTGTTATTCTGTGATTGATGAAAACTGTGGTTAATACTTGAACAAAACTGCTTTTAAAGCTGAATTCTCACATAACACATTAACGCATTGTTGACAGCCAGCAATACCTTCTCTCCCCATTTGTTTTCTGAGCTGACACTAAAACCTTCCTGCAAAGCTAATTAAATCTCCAGGAAAGGAATGTGACAACGTCCAACAGCCTTAGAAATGGTGTTAATCAGGGCCTCTGGCACCAAGTTCACATTCTTCTGAGGAGAAACTTTATATTAAATTTCCTTGAAATCAAGTGCTTTGGACTGGCCCTTTTCCAGTAGCTCAAGATGTCACTGCCCAAACTTAAGTAGTGCTTTGTTCCAGCTGGAAGCAAGCTCAAAGCTAGATGAAATGGAGGTGGGAGTAAAGCTCTGTATTTCAACCAAACAAAATGACATCCACTCTATCCTCCACTTTTAACAGAGGCCAGAAAAGGGCACCGACTCCACAGGATCAGAATCAATTTCTGTATTGGAAAAACTACTGTTAGCTAAGATAGCCCAACCTTGTATTCAGCAGTAGTTTACCATTTAAGTGTATTCTTGTGTGACTAGAAAAATCTGTGGTCCCTCAGTAACACGCTTCTGGGCTACTCTCTGTCAGAGGGGCATTGGCTGGCTTTCTGCCTAGAAGCAAAAGTGCAAGCTACACCAAGAGCCAGGAAAAATCACTGAAACAAATGTCCATGGTAATCTCTGGAGCTGCAGTAATCTCCCAAGCGCTCAGGCCAATTCTGATGCTTACTACTCTTTGTTAAGTGTTGAGTTCTTTATGGTTTGGCTTTGTGCACTTTGTACAAACATTGACAAACACTAAACCAGCGTTGTAAGATTTGGGGGCCGATTTGCTGATAAAATGCTCATTCACAGGATTCCAAGGGCGGGTACTGGTTGTCATGTTCCATTTGAAAAATATAACTGAAGTGAGTATTCTCCAAAAAATTCAAAGCAGATTGCAGATATAAAGAGCAGCAGAAGATAAGCAGTGCATAAGGGGATGCCAGATAGGCCATGGAGTCTTAACTATAAATACTACTGAAAGTCAGCACTGAGGCTGAATTCATAACATCTCCACAGATACTTATTATTATTATTACCAGCAAATTAGATGCCTTGTTTTAGGGGGAGCTGACTAAAGACTGCTGTTAAGACTATTCCAAAGAGCTGATTACACCTTTTTACTGACACTTCAGCTTTAATTCTGATCAACTTTTGTTGATTTATAAACACTGTTGCCTTCTTTAAAGCCTGCAATCAACCACATTTATGCACTAGATAATGAATACACTCCCTAACTTCAGGTAATAGGCAGAAACACACCATTAGACAACAGCTGAATGAAGGGGAGCTCTCAGTATTTCTGTCTTCCCAAGTGCTCTGGTGTAACATTCCTATGATTATTTCTAAGAATGAGGCTCGCTGCCAGTCACTCTGAATATAAGTGTGAGTCCTTGTTTCTCCCCTGAGATATGGTCTGCTCTGCTTGCAGATCCACAAACGGTGCTCCACAGGCGCACAAAAAAGGAGAGGGCAATTGGAAAGCCTTGGTGAGCAGCTTCCAAATTCTCTGGACAAATAAGTGCTGTGGCAGAGCTGTGCATACACAAAGTCTGGGATGAATGGGAAAGAGCTGAAGAAATTTATCGCAAATTCCTGTTCCACCTCAGCTTAAAACACAGAACAAAATGGAAACAAAGTAATTGGATGGACAGGCGAGAAAAGGCAATGCGTGTCCTCAGATCTCAGAGTGCTCGGATGAAGGTAGTCAATAGTAACAACCATACATAAAACTAAAGACCTTCACATTTCTCCCTCCTCTGAGGTTTCCCAGCACATCCCTACTCTATTAGTTCATCTTTCCAGCAGTCATTTTCATTTTCTGCCATGTACAAGGCCAAGAACATTACCAGTGCATAACAAGCTATAATAATGATTGATGACAACGTATGGACAAGGCAAAGTTGAGATTAAGAGCCACATTAAAACGGCATCAGAATTTCAGAGAACTTTATCCGAATAAGATAGAGTAGCTACAGAAGCCACCAAGGAAACCCTCGCTGAAAGGGTCTGTGTCCATTAAAGAGAAACAGTGACACACACAAAGAGAATCAAAAATGGGTAAGAAGTAGCAT
>VWZI01015781.1:73391-85026 GCA_013396835.1 Psilopogon haemacephalus | reverse complement strand
TTTGTATAGGCATAACATGTATCAAAAGCCTCAAACTACTGCTCCAAGCAAAGACATGGTTTAGCCTTAAAATACCGTTTCTAATTTTAGGTAACAATTACTCAGTTGTTACAATCTCTTCTGCACAGACTCCTGCATCAAAAAGCAATGAAATGACATAGTTCCCAGTGCCTCTGCCACTCTCTGGCCTATATGCTGCATACCACACACCTATGACTTGCTCAGTAGAATTCCCTCAGTAGAAGCAGAAGACTAATTGCAACTTGACTTTTATACTACAGCTTTCCAGCTGTTAGGAATAATACTGCAAAGTGGCCCTTTTGGTTAAGGCCTTTGTTTTAAAGCTCCAAAGCAGCAAGTCTTACTACGTTTCACCTAATTGTAGGTCTTCTTATGTTAACAATTACTTGACACAAACTGAATTCCTAAGGATGAGAATCTGTTTCCAAGATGTTTTCCACCTCAGTGAGTTTCACGCAGGCAAGAACAAGTGCTGATGATAACTCTGGATGAAAGGTTTTAGTGTTTGCAGAATGTGCAGGTCTTGCAAAAGACCACAGCTCCATTCTGTTGAGTCCTGTGTGACTAGGATGGGCGATAGCCTCTTTTCCACAATCCAACAATTTGCTCTTTTCTGTCCTCCCTTTTCATTCCTTCAGTGTTTAACATAAGAAGAGTTGTTTAAATCATAACAACATTGTCGGAAAGTCAAAGAGTGAAAGGTTTCATCATACCATTTATGGACTGCCAGATGCTACAAGCTTGTTACATCCAACTTTGATTAGCTATAAAATGAATATACGGACAGATTACTGCTGTTCAACCAGATCACTTTTCCTCTTTCAGTTCAGGATTTGTATCTGTCATTCAGCTGAAGTAGCAGCCAAGATGACCAGCACAATACTCTCTTCATTCTTGGCCATTTAGTTTCTCTTAACTGTGGTGTAAACAGATTACGACGGTGCAAGATCCCTAATGACTCTCAGCCACCATTAAGGACATTGTATTGTACCATATTTACTCAATGCATCTTCTGCAACAGCACTCCCAGGCACTCTCCTGTCTCTCAAAAGAGATATGAGACATAGCAGGGAAGGCAAAAGGTCTGCAGAAATCTCAAACTTCCCTCTGCATTACATCGTGGCCAGACTCTTCACTGCTGTCGCTTACATCCACCTTGCCATTCGGTTTCGCCCTGATGAAGGCTGAGCAACCCATCTGCCCCAGCTCTCCTGTTTTTTGCTTCCAGTTTCCTTGGTCATTGCCAGTATCAATGTAGTCTCTGATGCCCTGCCTGAGGACCCTCTACCTTGCCTCTCCTATGAATTTACCATCCTATATTATACTAAAATCCCTTCATCTTTCTTTCACCTTTACCTGGAGAGCAGCCAGGCAGAAAGGGACCTGGGGGTGCTGGTAGATAGGAGCTGAACATGAGCCAGCAGTGTGCCCAAGTGGAGAAAAAAACCAATGGCATCCTGGCCTGGATCAGGAACAGTGTGGCCAGCAGGACAAGAGAAGTTATCCTTCCCCTGTACTTGGCACTGGTCAGGCCACATCTTGAGTACTGTGTCCAATTCTGGTCCCCTCAATTCACAGGAGATATTGAGGTACTGGAAGGTGCCCAGAGAAGGGAGACAAAGCTGGTGAGAGGCCTGGAGCACAGCCCTGTGAGGAGAGGCTGAGGGAGCTGGGGGTGTTTAGCCTGGAGAGGAGGAGGTTCAGGGGTGACCTCATTGCTCTTTACGTCTACCTGAAGGGAGGTTGTAGCCAGGTGGGAGTTGGTCTCTTCTCCCAGACAACCAGGAACAGAACAAGGGGACACAGTCTCAAGTTGTGCTGGGGGAGGTATAGGCTAGATATGAGGAAGAAGTTCTTCACAGAGGAGAGAGAGTGATTGGCATTGGAATGGGTTGCCCAGGGAGGTGGTGGAGTCACCATCTCTGGAGGTGTTGAAGAAGAGCCTGGATGGAGCCCTTAGTGCCATTGGCTAGGGCTGTGTGATAGGTTGGACTGGATGATCTTGGAAGTCTCTTCCAACCTGGCTTATTCTATTCTTTCTATTCTATTCTATTTGAAATTACTACACCGTCTCCTAATTGGTACAGTAGCTGCCCTCTTGCTCTTTGGCCTTTTAAATTCCCCCAAGAAATCAGCAACTTACCATCTTCTTTCCTTGCTGCTCAGCTGACACCACATGAGCTCTGCTACAGCTCTTTCCCACAGGAACCACTCCATCACCTGCTTTTTTTTCCACCCTCACACGTTTAAGATCTTCGCACTTCCCTGCAAAGCTCTGCCTAAGGGTGTCACCTTTCTATTTCTTTGTGCTGGCCTTGCTGAACATCCTTGAACTGGAAACTGTGTGAGATTCAAGGCTTACCCCCCTTGCCCCCACCCCCAGTTTGTTCAATATACCAGTCAAGGAATACAAGGAAAAGCTGTGAAGTCAACAGAAGGAGATTTTTAAGGTCTTGAGGGAACATGGTATCATCAGTCTGATACCTTGTTTCATCACAGACCGTAAAGCTGTTGGTAGAGAAAAAAGCAGGCTTTAAAATATCTCCAAGAGTACTACCTAGGCAGCCTTAAAAGTCATTTGAAGATGGAGAATTTGTCACCTCCAGTAGTGGATTGTTCTAACAGTTGCCCACCTTCTCTGCTAAAAACCTTGCTTCCATTTGAATTAATTTAAAGTTTCCAGCTATTAAAGCCTTCTAATATGTTTTTTCACTTGATTAGGAAACCCTTACAAAGCCTTTCTTCTCCGCTCAAACGGTTTATATACCATAATAATTTTCCTTCCCATCTTCATATTAGTAAGGGAAGCAAATTGATCTCCTCCAGTCTACCACTATACCACATTCTTCTCAACCTTAGATTACATTTGCACTTCCCTTACACCGCAGAGAAGTGGATGCTCTTTTGTTCTTCCCTAAGTGAGAGATTCTCGCTTACTACATGTTGCATGTTTAGGTCCAAGGACCACATTGTCAGAGAATCACAGAATGTCAGGGGCTGGAAGGGACCTGGAAAGCTCATCCAGCCCAACCCCTCTGCCAGAGCAGGATCACACAGGAACACATCCAGGCAGGTTTTGAATATCTTCAGAGACTCCACAACCCCCTTGGGCAGCCTGTTCCAGTGCTCTGTCACCCTCACAGTGAAAAAATTCCTCCTCATATTTAAGTGAAACTTACTATGCCTCAGCTTCCACTTATTAAATCCCCTCTAAGTCTTCTCTTTTCCAGAATAAAAAGTCCCAGGTCCCTCAGCCTCTCCTCATAAGGCATGCCCCTCCAGTCCCCTATATGATGTCTTGCACCCCTAATTTTAAGAATCAGCACTCACTCACATGCAACACAAACCCAGGTCATCCTGTGTACTTCTATCAACAGTAACTATCCAACAGTGATTGGAGAGGTTGCAGACTTTTTCTGCATCCCCACTTTCGTGCTGCAGTGGGCCCTTCCCACCAGGGGACTCAGTGGCACTGCAGGCAGGCTGTTCCAGCCTTACCATTACTGTGAGTGATAGGAAAAAGGTGAAGTCGTGGGTGAAAAAAGACTACAAAGGCTGCTTTAAGGAGACGGCAGGAGGAAATGACAGATAGACAAAAGCACCAAGATGCAAGCCTGAAATCCTTGAAGAGAAGGATAAGGAGTTTAAGCTCGCTAGGCAAAGGCAGCAACGTATGAAATTCAGGGACTGCCATACAGTGACAACTGGCTCAGCATGCTGCAAAAAAGGATGTTGTTATCAATATTCTGTGCGTGTGCTAACACACACACATACACTTTTCCCAATCCATCTGGCCTTGGCAATTTCTATCTTCTTCACTTCTGCACTTTCCAGAAGTTTGCCATGCTGCCATGTCAACAAAGCATGCAGAAAGCATTGCTTGGCAGCGCTCTGAATGAGCTCTCCTGGCCTGGGGGCTATTAAGACTTCCTTGGCTCCTCAAAAGAAGTGCACCAGTGTAGCAGTATCACTTTTGCTCTGCAGAAGTACCTCACTTGAACATTTTGATGATACCATCAGCAAGCTACTCTGCCACCATTCCATATTCACTCGCTGACATCTGCAACCCATCACGCTAGCACACAGGAGAAGCCCCAAACAAACCCTGAATCACAGACAGAAGAGCCAAGACCTGTCAAACTTCAAGAAAACTTTGTTTCTGTGTTAACATTTGGTTTCATTCTTTGTGTTCCTGTCACTTGCCGTGAGTCACTCAAAAGCCAAGGCAATTCTAGCCCAACAGCAATGCTGAAGAGCCATCACAGACTCTTGCCTCATCCCAACCAGGGCACACTCTCCAACTCCTATTGCCTTTTCTCCTGCAACACTCTTAAGAAATACTTTACAAAGATACAGTTATTAATTTTCTAAGTACAGGTTATCCCTTAAAGTGCACACAAGGCTTCACAGTGAACAGCACACAAGGGGAAAACTGTCCTTCCTGGCAACACAACAGGGATGAAATTGCTTCGTGTTCCACCAAGAATCTTGAGCTTTTTGCTAACCTGAGCGTGAGGAAAGACCCCTGTCATCTTTGTCTTCAGGAGAGGATTAGTGCTCTGGTCCCATTTTTGGTGTTTTGGAGTCTACCAGATGTGAGAGCATGGTCAATGGCACAAAGTCTCTGATGATATTTCAAAGAAAATTATCATTCTTTAGCTTTTAAATAGGGACTATCCCTTGAGAGCTGCTATTCCTCACTGGGTTAAGTGTATGGAGACAAGCTGCCTTCCCTTCTGCCTTCAGAATGTATTTCTGACAGGTGATGATAACGTTCCCTTCTGGATCACTAAAATAATATGTTCTTGAGGTATGTGCATTCCCAAGTTCTCCAAAATGAGGTGCACATAGACCATCTCGTGAGTTCACAGATGACAGGACAACACTGGAGTCTCTTAGGATTCTGTCAGCAGAAGCACTGTGGTAGCACAGCTCCTCACTGAAGGGTAAGTGCTTGGAGGCACGAGCGGATGCCAGGAGAAAGGAAGGGAAAGACAGAAGAAATTAATCTCCTTTGCACATGTTTGGTGCTAGTTACAGAGCTAAGTACAGGAGTAGGTACGGATGAGCTCTCAGACATGAGCAGGCATAGCCTTGGAATAGATGGAGCAGTGGCCGTACCTGATGTGGCAGCTGAGAACAGAGAGTAAGGGGAGCAGAATGGTCCTACAGCAAGGTGCCAGAAGTGAGAAGCAGCTGCTACAGCTCTTCTCATGAAAGGCTGAGGAGCAGAAGCCTTTGTGAACACTATTCTCCCCTCTCGCTATGCATTGTTCATAGAATCATAGAATGGTTTAGGTTGGAAGAGACCTCAAAGATCATCCAGTTCCAACCCCCCCACCATAGGCAGGGACACTTCCCACTAGATCAGGACGCTCAAGACCTCATCCAGCCCGGCCTTCAACACCTCCAGGGAGGCAGCAGCCACAACCTCCCTAGGCAACCTGTTCCAGTGTCTTGCCACCCTCACTGTCAAGAACTTCCTCCTAACATCCCCTTTAAATCTCCCCTCTGCCAGTTTGAACCCATTACCCCTTGTCCTGTCATTACAAGACTTTGTGCATAGTTCCTCCCCAGCCTTCCTGTAGGCCCCCTTCAGATACTGGAAGGCCAAGGGAATGAGTTCTGATGAAACGGAGTATTAAGACCAGGCTACAAATGTTTATGTACAGAAGTCTATGATCCACAATACACAAACCATATAGCTACTGACCAGGGGTATAAGCCTCAAACCTTCAGTTACTGCCATGTATGAATGTGGTTGATCATTGGTGCAGAATGTTTTTTTTAAGCTATAAGGCTAATGCAATGAGCAAAAAAGAGGCTTTGCCCCGCTTTGGCCAAATGTGCACATACACACAGCATGCACAGACTCACAAGCAATTTGCCTTGCACATAACCACACTTGTTGCAGGCAGGGATCACAGCACATCCGTATGCTACTGAAGAGACCTTGCAAACTCTCCTGCTACGTGCAACACAGAAATGTGATGATGTAGCATATTGGTCATTGACAAGGGAGGTGGTCTGGTTGATGGCCAACGAAACAAAGAGGCTAAACAAGGCCTGAGTTTGGATAGTGCCCCTTCATGGACCTCAAACAAAGCTACATTCCCACTGCATTAGCAGGAGAATGCAGTGATGCCCACCTCACAGCTGTACACAGTCACGCAGGTATGACACATAGACTATTCTGCCAATGTGCCAGGAAGCTCCAGGGAGAAAAATACCTGGGCAGCCTACCTCTACTCCCATCCTCCTAGTTCATTGGAGTGGTTGTGGCATATCATAAAGCCTTGGAGCAAGTCGCTAATACAGGAGAGGTCCCCAAAAAGAAACTTAGGGCTTCCTCCCATAAGTAAGGTAGTGGCTTACATCCTCCAGAACAAGATAGTTAACACAAGTCTACAAATTTCTTTACCTTTTCCTTTATGTTTTTTAAAATTCTATATGTATGTCTACTCCAATGAACTACAACTTCAAGCATCCTTCCTCTTTGAGAGGTAGCCAGTATATTTCATTAATAACATACAGCTAGCCCACAGCATATTCTGCTGCATCCCATAACATCAATGTCAAACTCAGAAAACACCACTTCCTGTTGATAGTGCCACATTGGGTTATCTCATGGTCCTCTGTACCAGAAAAGCCACTCTTTCTTAGTGGTGACGTAAATGTATCAGACTGGAACAAAACACACAGCTCATAATCACTCAAGTCATATAATTGAAGTTAAACACATCAGGAAAACAGACTCATCTCCTCCATGCACGTGTGTGTGTGTGTGTTCAGTTTTCAACAGAAACATCTGGTCCTTGATCAAGATATTTCATTCAACAAAACATGTTGGCTAAATGCAGCTTCTCAAGCATTTGGATCCCCTTAAAAGCTCTAGACTTGCCCAGCAAGAGCTACGGTGACCGCTGCATGCATGGTGCCCATCAGCATGGCACTCCTGGATCACCACACCTCTTGCTACAGTCTGGGTTATTGCTATCCCCTGCAGAAATGGTGCTGGAGAGAGCTGTTCTGGCAGTTATCTGCCTTTAATGCTTCTTTGTTTGTATTTAAAGGATGAAACCCCATAAGGAAGGCACATAAAGTCGAAGTATGGAAGAGCAATAGCACAGGAGAATCAGTGCTATTTACTTTTCCCCCCTTTTTTTAAACAAAGCCAGGCTTCAGCTGATCGTTTTGTTTACAGTAGAAGTAACAGAAAAGAGTTTTACTCCTTACAGCCCATTAAACCTGTTTTTCTCCTACTCTTGTTCTCCTCCCCCTCTTCAAGCCTTTAACAAGCTACAGGAATACAAATCAGAAAAAAAAAAAAAAATCAAATCCAGAATCTCTCTGCTGATGAACTGCTGAGGAAAGGTTTCAACATGGCTGGTATTAACAGTGCACATTTCCAACCTATTTATATAACAGATAATTGGAGACTAAAAATATTTGCATTGCTAATTTCCCTCCATTAACAGCAAACGCAGGGTCCCAGTAAAATGGCTTAATAGCTGCACTGAAGTTACTGCCCCTTCCCTCTCTTTTTTTTTGTTTTGTTTTTTTTGAGGAGTTTCCCCCCCACCCTTACACTTAAGTGGGCTCCTGAACAAGGAGTCCATTCTTCCTTTGCTCCCATTACCACCAGCTTTGCTGTTCTAACAACAAACTTGACTTTCACCAACCTAAGTAGGAAACAGAAGATGCAGAGGGTGGCTAGAAAGAATGGTAATTAAACGAGCTGCTACTCTGCATGTGCACCCATTTCCTCGTTGTGAAATGATAAAAATCATAAATATCAGCACTTTCCCAGCACGGACAGGACCTCACAAAGCTGAATTTCAGTGTAGTAGATGCTTCAAATTTAAAACCGATGCCCCAGAAACAGCAGAGTAAGATTTGAACAGAACGGTTCATTTCCATTAATAAGGGGCCAGCACAAGCTTTTAACTGGAACTCCCCGAAGGCAGGAATCCTGCTACTGATTCCCACTTGTGGGTGATCATCCTGCTCCTAGAGGGTTCTAGGAGCTGATTAGGAGGCTGATATAGCAGAGTTTGGAGTCTTACAGAAAGGCAATCAGCCCAAGTGCCCCTAGGGAGAGGGAGAGCACCGAGTAGAGGGCCTCTGACTTCAACCAGCAGCTCTGTTTCACATAAAGGGACGCTGTCAGGTCCCTTTAGAATCAGCTTAAAATAGATGAGGCAGATTTGAGGGCTAAGAAGAAACTTTTCTTACGGTCCACTGGATCTGCATACAAAGCTCAATGAAAACATTTGAGATGCATACCAAATTAACTGTACTGTGCAACCAGAATTAATTGTGTCCTTGACAGCGTGGCAGCCTATAACATTTGTTATCCCACGAAGTCACTCAACCCACAAACAAATCCCTTCACTGCCATTTATGCCCACCGTGCTCCCATAAAGCATCCAGAACAGGTACCTACCCCTATTAATAACCTTCTCACTGCTGCCACATTACAGTGGAATGTGAGCTATCATGATATGGTGACATTTAGCTGGCCTCTCCTGCAAATTCAGCTGACCAATACCACATTTCAAGAAGGAGTTTTGTGTCAGTGGCAAGAGTTAGACGCTGAACGAGATGGCAAGGCAGCACGGGCTGGCCGTGCTGATTTACTGGGGCTGGCGACTCTACTGCCTGGCTTTGTAAGTGCCTTGTGACAGCCAACTCACAGGCCCATCCTGGGGCAAA
Organism: Psilopogon haemacephalus; assembly: GCA_013396835.1. NCBI lineage: Eukaryota > Metazoa > Chordata > Aves > Piciformes > Megalaimidae > Psilopogon > Psilopogon haemacephalus. The sequence continues at coordinate 76,290 of VWZI01015781.1, read as the reverse complement.
TAAAGGCTGCTGACCCCCTGCCGCAGCACACAACAGAGGAGATGTAAGGCTTCAGAGCGGCAGCGATTCCGCTTTCCGTGAAAAAAACAGAGGCCCTTTCAAAGCAGGCACCTGGAGGCTGCACAGTGCACCTGTATTAACGGCTAATCATCACCAGCACAAAAGGGATGCAGGCTCTTGCAACTCAGCCAGCCGGCAGCATAATCCAGAGCTGGGAGAGATAGGTGGCAAACATCTAACAGTACTGCCAAAATCCAGAAGACTGAGAATCCTTTGAGAAAAAATCAAGAGGAATCCACACGGGTAGCTCAAGCTGAGCTGGAGATTGGAGCACGACTGCCAGCCAAACCTCAACATCTAGCTAAAGTCTACGACAAAGCCTGCAAAAGGAAAGGAGNTTTTTTTTTTTTTTTTTTGTTTTTTTTTTGGTGCGTGTGTGTCGTTGCCATTACTGCAGCGTTCCCTGCCATGTTTATGGAAATAGTGTCATCTCCTGAGGAAATCAGTTCTCTCTACAGATCTTCTAAGCCCTGAAATCACAGCCTTTTCTCTGCCACCCTCAACAACGGGCCCCACGAAGCATCTGCATTCTAAAGAGATCAATGCTTTGTTTTTTTCTTCTGCTTTAGTACTCTGATAAAACCTCGGCGGTGTAAGAAAATAACATTAAGATATTATCACTCCGATTCAGAGTCCCCTGAACTTGGAAATTGCCTTGTTAAAAAGCGATTCCCATGACCTCTTAGCCCTGCGGCGATGTCGCACTTTTGCAAATAGGAAAAGCAATCCGGTAACTGCAAAGACGATTTCCGAAGGCAGCACACCCTAAACCATCACCGTAGGCTGCAAACCACAACGAACACGCAGCAAAGCCAGTAGGGCTGGTGCTAGCACAGCTCCTGGTGCCACAGGTGATAAGCAGCCCGATCCGCTGAGGAAAGGCACCTTCGTGGTGGGAGAGAAAGCTATCAGGAGCAGGACACCATGACAGTGTGACACCTTCCATAATGCTCCTCTTTCTTTCTCTGTGCTGCCTTCAGCAGAGCTGCTGTTCCTTCTAGCGAGAGCCCTCCAGTTGCCGTGTGAGAAGCAGAGCCTATGAGCACCAGCCCCTTAAATCGATTAGAGGTGGTTTTGTTAGTAATACCTAACACACACCTGAGCCCTCCTAAGTGATGTAGTGGTCAAGCTCAGGGAAGACTTTGTCTTGATAAAAGTCAGACATCTTGAGTATGTAATAAATATGATATTCATCCTCTGTGTAATGTAGGTTACGTGAAGCTGCTAAGACTGCAATTTTTAGGCTATCACTGTCCTTAAATTATTGAGCAATATAGCATCAGAAAGCTAGACTGAAGGCTGTGCTTTGCAGTTCTGCTTTCTTTTTTCTTTTTTTCTGATGTGTGCCTGAATAGAAAATGTAACTTTGGAGAAGGTATTGTGGTGCTAGTGTGCACCAAGAGGATGCTTAGAGACTGACACTGTGTCAGGTGTCACTGATGCTTATATTTGTATCTTTCTTCCTTTTTAGTGCTTGTGTGGTGAAAAAAAAAAAGCACTTACTAACCTACACTGTAATAAAGCAGAAATTCTCTGTCTTGGAAATTTATTGTATTAACTGTTTACACATGTTTTAGTTGGTTTGAAGCCAGCTTGGTAAACATGCCAGGATATTTTAAAGCCACCTAAAAATAGGTTTGTACTTTGGCTCTAGCTTATTTAAAGCCCGAAGTAGAGATCTCTGTGATATCAATATCTTTCTTTTGAGAATAAGGAAAAGACTATCTAAGAATGCCTCAGCACGCTCTGTGTTGCTACCTTGTTTGATTTGTAGCCCCAGGAGGTAGAACATGTAGTTTGCATGCATTTCTGTCAGGAGATGTAGGCAAACCCAGAAATTGCCAGTGTGTGTGTGCAGAAGGGCAGTCCACTTCTTGGTCTATTCGCTCATCTCCCTGTCTTCTCAATGCAAAGGAAGCTGGAAGAGGTTTAAATGTATCTCACTCGGTCTCGAGGACTCCTGGGTACCCTGTTTCCCATCCCAGAGGACAAAGTCTGGAACTGAGTAAGCACCCTGAGTGCAGACGTGTCAGTCAGCACATCTCTGCCCTGATGCATGGGAGTGTTCACCTCTGAGAAGCACATCTCAGAGAAGACTGAGAGGGGATCTTAATAATATTCACATATATCTGAAGGGTGAGTGCCAAGAAGGGGCAGTCTCTCTTCACTGGTGCCTTGTGATAGGGCAAGGTGCAGTGGATACAAACTGGAACCCAGGAGGTTCCACCTCATCATGAGGAAAAACTTCTTTGATGTTAGGGTGACAGAGCCCTAGAGCAGGCTGCCCAGAGAGGTGGTGGAGTCTCTTTCTCTGGAGATCATCTAGATGCATTTCTGTGATGTCTGCCCCAGGTGATCCTGCTGTGGCAGGAGGTTTGACTTGAGGACCTCCAGAGGTCCCTTCCAACTCCCACTGTTCTGTGTTCCCTGCATGGAGCATCCCTGAGAGCAACTGCAGTGGGGTGGTTGGTGCTGGTTTGATTGCATTCATCTGCACCAAAGAGGAGTGCAGCAGTGGGCTGCAAAAGACCTTGCCAAATGACGACTACAAATTCATTCAGAGCAACTTCACCTTCCAGGAGACACAGTTGTCTTTCCATGCACATAAACCTACCTGGCAGATACTGTAAAACTCAGGTGCTTAATCTGTACTGAGCCTCCTAATATTTTTGCCTAATGAAAACATAGTATCAGTTGCTTTTAAAGAAGTGAATGACTCATATTGCTATTGCCTGTGTATTATTCATCCTCCAAGACAAAGAGATCTAGAGCAACCTAGTTAAGTCTGTTCCTAAAGAGACAGCATTAATCTGGAAATTAGCCCCTTCTCCAAAGGGGG
>VWZI01015781.1:46242-61771 GCA_013396835.1 Psilopogon haemacephalus | reverse complement strand
AGAATCCCCTCCCTTGCCCTGCTGGCCACGCTACTCTTGCTGCAGCCCAGCACACAGTTGCTGTCTGGGCTGCATGTGCACACTGCAGGCTCATGTTGAGCTTTTCATCACCCCAGACCCCCAGGTCCTTTTCCTCAGGGTTGCTCTCAGCCATTTGCCTCCCAGCCTGGATTTGTGCTTGGGATGGTGATGACCCAGGTGCAGGACCTTACACTTGGCCTTGCTGAATTTCATGATGTTGGCCTGGGCCCACCTCTCCAGCCTGCCCAGGTCCCTCTGGATGGATCCCTGCCCTCTGACAAGTCGACTGTGCCACACAGCTTGGTGTCATCTGCAAACTTGCTGAGGGTGCACTCACACAGTCACATTTCTAGCAGGAATTTCACTTGCCATTATCAGCTGCTTCTAACAATGTTTCTTTTCTGCACCACTGAAAGAGTTTAAAGATATTACAACACCTTCCAACATCATGAGGTACTACATTCTCTTTCTTGTGAAACTGTAAAGGCTTTATGGCTCCGTCCTCAAGGAAACAAGGCAGCAATTAAAACAAACGGATGGGCGAGCAGCACCACCATGGCAGAGGCAGCTTCCAGAGAGAGACTGCATGCCCCAATGCAGGTTTTCATATCCTTCCTCACCAGGAGGCAAAGCTTAAGACAGCCCCACTCATCAGACAGAAACTGCCTCCAAGGGAAAATAAAACCGTGTCAGTGGAAACCTGTTCAGAGTACACATCTGCTGTGAAAAGACTGTCCTGACCTGGCCCCTGGTAAAAATATTCCATCTGCTCAGGCTTTCACCTATTAGAGAAGGAAGTCATGGATGTTTTCACTTCAAGACCTCTACACTCATCGCCACTGAGAGGGAGGAGGGACACAGGAATATTTCAAGTGTGAGGTAGTTCTATTTTGATTTTCCAGGACAGCAGCGAGGTGGCTGCAATAGCCACATCTTCACAGGCAGTCACTCACCCCACGATCACCACACTGCAGGAATATTTTGTGGCATTTACGGCTGTGTGGAGGTTAAAATCAGGGGCTGTCAGCCTCTATAGACTGTAGAGAAAGGAAGATAGAAAACGCTTCCATAGGCTTCCTTTCAGAAATGGAACTCCTCTCCTTTCTACGCCCCTCCTATTTGTTTTCACTGTCAAACCAAGTATATGCTGAGAAGTAAGAATTACCCCAACCTCTCGCTAGATAACCCAGGGGAGTTTTCTCTCATCACCCACAAACTCTTCCACACGATCCCTGCTACTCACACGCTGAAAACAACTAACAGGAAAGCTTAGTCTGAGAATTCTTGGCTGTTTCACTCCTGCAGAAAAAGCTAGTATGGAGCAAACTAGTTCATCACCTTTTCCCTACAGTATATAAATATTCAACACCCACTGACAGCCCTGGATAACATGAAAACCAGTCACATTTTCAGTGCAAGCATCTGTTCTTCTCTAAAGTAAATCTACATTTTAAAATCATCTAGGCTTTTCCTTTCAAGCATTTGAAAAGCAGATATTGCTGTTTCTGAAGGAGACCAGAAATGGAAGGTCTGAATCCCTCTCTCTTTGTGTCTGATGGCTTTTCCCCTTGCCTTTTCTGTAAAATAAGTAATTTTCATGTATTTGTGTTTCAGTACCAGTAAGGGGTGATTCTCCAGATGTGGTGGAGCAACATCTGGGCTGTTGCCCTTCATTTCAGCTCTCTGATTCAAATACAGTTTTGGTGACTCCCACCTGGAGTACTGTCTGCAGTTTTGGTCCCCACTGTATCAAAAAGATGGGGACAGACTGGAAAGTGTCCAGACAAAGGCCACGAGAACAATCAGAGGACTGGAAGATCTACCTTATGAGGGAAGGCTGAGAGAACTGGGTTTGTTGGAGAATAGAGGGCTTAGTGGAGACCTTCTTGCCACATACCAGTCCATAAAGGGTTGCTACCAGAACAACTGAGACTTCCTTTTTACAAGGAGTCACATGGAAAAGACAAGAGGTAATCGGTACAAGTTACTCCTGGGGAGATTCTGATTAGAATCCAGAAGGAGGTTGGGGTTTTTTTTTTAATAAATGAGAACAGTTAGATATTTGAATAATCTCCCAAGAGAAACAGTGGATTTCTCTACACTGGTCACTTTTAAGACTCAGCTTGACAGGGTGCTGGGCCACCTCGTTTAAACTACACTATCACTTGGAAAGGTCAAACCAGACGATCCTTGGGGGTTCTTTTCCACCTGGCATTCTGTGGCTCTGAAATGCCTGTGCAACCTTGTTTTCTGTGCATCTAAAAAGTACTAAACAAAGCCACAAGCCAAAGTCCCAGCCTAAATACTGATACTGGTGGAAAATGAACAGCCAGCAATGAACAGAGTTCACTACATAGAATCAGTGTGCTGGTTTGAACTAATTGGAGAGTTTGAGTGAGAAATTAGACTATTGGCTGAGAGAGGAAAACACAGTATGGCACTTCACCAGAGCTTTACTGAGAAAGAAAAAAAAAAATTGTTTTAAAGCATTGTACCCCAAGCATTAGATATCAGATGGTTTCAGACTGCTCTGGCTGTGGCTACTTCTCCTGCATGGTCTCCTTTGTCTCTGCCTTGGTAGCTAATTCTCAGTAATTCTACTAATTTCTTCCCTACTCCTAACCCCCCTGGCCTATCTACCTCTGCTTATCTGCAGCATCAACAGGTGGTGAGATAAGATTGGGGAAGAGGGGAAAGGTGGTAGGGGGTGGTAGGTTACCCCTCTTGGGGATTTTGGTCTCTGGGAGGGCTGTGGTGTTTCTGTATTACCTTTTTATTGTATATATCTGTAAATATCTGTTATACCTTGCAAATATCTGCTTGTATATTGTGCAAAGCTGTAAATATAAAGCTTCATTTATCAACTTTCAGTGTTTTGAGTCCTAGCCGGGGTTTATTTCAAAAGGTGGGGGGGCAGGTAACTGCAAAACCACCACAATCAGTCAGGGTTGGAAGGGACCACAAGGATCATCTAGTCCCACCCCCCCTGCACCTCACTGCATCATGATCATGTCTCCAACTAAAGAGCCATCAGCATCCCACGACTACTGAAAGGAATAAATACTGAGGCATGGTTTGTATTTTTGTTTCACAAAAATAAATACATCCCAGAATGCCATGCACCTATTATTACAAATATTTTATTTCCTCCTTCACTAATATATGCAGAGCAATCAGATTAGAACCACAGGAGGTAATGAAAAAGCAGCTAAGAGATAAGGGTCTTTTTGTGTGGTGGTGCTACACATACTCAGTTCTTATGTTAAAAGGTGACCTTGAGTTTACTTTCGTGGTACTTGGGGTAAATGTCAACTACAACATTTTCAAGGTAAAGAAGAACTCTGCCATCCTGCCGAAGGAATATTGTGATCCCTTAAATAAAATGGAACCATGACACAATCAGCCTCCTTGTAAGTCTAAAGGTGAGACCAGAAGAATCCTACGGAGAAGGGATAGGACTAAGACTGAAAATGAAGGTCATAGTATTTGGCAATACTCTTGATATATCCAGGCAGCTCAAAAGATGCAAGGAAAGCTAAGTTTGCAGGGGTGGAGGAGGATCTTATTTGATGAAGGGCTTCTCGTTCATTTTTTCCATCTGTGTTATCTAGTCTAATAAAAATGTTATCTCTTCCTACAGACCTTGTGTCTGAACAGCCTCTCTGTGCAAGGGAGCTATATCCTTAACACACTACAGGTCTGTAAGAAAGAAAAGAAAACCACAGGAGACAGCCCTGGGATGCACAGAGACACTGGCAAGAAGCAGGCAGACTGCACTACCTCCGCATTTGGTACTCGTCCTAGAAAGACATTGGTAACACCAAAACCCTCCAGAGCTGTAGGAATGGTTTAAGAACGGCGAAACAGAGCATCTTAAGAGAGAGGTTCCAGGGTCTTGATTTGTTCACCTTATCAAAGAGAAGACTGAAAGGTAACTGGATCAAAGTAACTAAATGCCATCACCGAAACGGAAATTTGATAAGAGTCTAGGAAACCTTAGCAGATAAAAGGGGAAGGCTGAAAGGCAGGACTTTTAACAGAGAGGTTAATTAACAACTGAAACAATATGCCACGAATTGCAGAGGGCTGGACAGTGCTGACAATTGTCAAGTTAATACGGGTGATTTTCTAAAACATCTTTCAAGCTGAAACAGGAATTAATCCAGAGAAAGCCTGTATGAGAGATTGCAGCTTTCTGATTTTTGTCATCTCCAAATGCAATAGTGCTGGATTTCAGGGAAGGAAGCTAAGTCAGTTGAGGAAAGAGCACAAGAATAGCTCAATAATATCAACAGTAACATTTGCATGAGCAGGACTCCACTCACATCGAGCAACATGCAACCAAAGGGCTTAATGAAAGTGACAAGCATAAACAGTAAGACCGAAGAAACCTAATAAAAAGAAGGTAAAGTAGGTGGATTCATTTAGGTAGAAAGCTGACAATACTTGAAGCAAGAAGCAGCCAATGGCTTTGGTAGAGGCCAAGTGAAACAGAAGGGAATAAAGAGGTCAAAGCACATTATTTTTGTTCCGAGGTAAAAAACCAAGCTGACTGGTCTGAGCGGCAGGTATCACTGGGTCCTGCTGCACATCCTGAGAGGAGAGACCGAATTCCAGTACAGATCTGGTACAGTATAGGGTCATTGCTCTTGTCAGACCCCACCTGGAACACTGTGTGCAGTTCTGGAGCTGCCAACACAAAAAGGACATGGAGCTGTTGGACAGAGTCCAGAGGAGGGCCACAAAGATGCTCGGAGAGCTGGCTACCAGAGGACAGGCTACCACAGTTGGGGCTCTTCAGACTGGAGAAGAGAAGGCTTTGAGGAGACTTTATAGTAGCCTTCTACTATCTGAAAGGGGCCTACAGGAGGACTGGGGAGGGACTATTCACAAGGTCTTGTAATGACAGGACGAGGGGCAATGGGTTTAAACTGGCAGAGGGGAGATATGTTAGGAGGAAGTTCTTTTCAGTGGGTGGTGGGACACTGGCATGGGTTGCCCAGGGAGGTTGTGGCTGCTCCCTCCCTGGAGGTGTTCAAGGCTGGGTTGGATGAGGCCTTGAGTGACCTGTTCTAGTGGGAGGTGTCCCTGCCTATGGTGGGGGCTTGAAAATGGATGATCTTTGAGGTCACTTCCAACCTAAACCATTCTTTGAGTCTGTCTGTGATGCACAGTATTTTAACTGTTCTTTGTTTAGCACTGTGAGAGTTTCCCAGTTTGATTTACGAATCAATGTACATGAGAAATGTTAAGTACCCAGATTTGTCCATAGGAAAAATTTAGACTGATCCTAGAACCAAATTCCAAGCACTGAGGTTTATTTGCTTTGAAACTTGACAGAAAAGCTGCATACCAAGGATCCTCTAGGAAACAGTCTGGACTCCAGAGACAAAAGCCTAGGGGACCCATGACTGTAGGTATTCTCCACTCTCCTCTTGGGAGGATTGCAGCCCATATACCAGGTGATTGGCAGTGGCATTTCCTTCCTCCTGTACTCTGTATCTGTTCTGAAAACAAGTTGGCTTTTTCAGTTACCTGGAATTTGATTTGTTGCTTTAAAACAAGCACCTGCCCTGTAAGACTGTTTTTGACTGTGCTGCAAACACATGCAAGATGTTTATGATAGCAAACAGCAGGAGTGTCGAGGAGTCTCACCAGCCCTAATTAAAGCAGGCTCATCCTACAGTTCTACCCATGTAGAACTGAACTTGCTTATTTGTTTAAGTGCACAGGCTTAGCTTGCAAATACCAAAATACAGGTGTCAGTATACGACAACCATAAGCTGCTGAGAAGGGAGTTTTCTGCTAATCCTTTGGAGCAGATGCGCTGCAGCAGATCAAAGAACACAAGCTCCTACAGGCTGGACTAGCACACATCCTGGGGACACAGCAGGGAAACACTCATCGTTTCCCTCAGCAGGGACAACACCATTAGGAGGAGAATGGCAACAGGCACTGCCAGTCTCTATTTCCAGCAGTCAATGAATCCATGCTACAAGTCTTGTTACAGGCACTATCCTAGTGCCCCACAATACAGCCAGTGCCCTATAAGACTGCTCTTTCTCAAGGGAGCAGAAGCTACCCCGAGTGCTATGAAAGATGCTCCTGTGGGATGCAATGCAAAGAAGGGAAAGAAATTCAGCCAGGCAATGGACAACCCCTCCCTTGCTGCTTGGTTCTGGGAAGGGAGCAACGGTGTCTCTTCACATAAGCCCCAAAGATGCACAGACGAGACAGCTCTGCAGGGACATGGCAACGATTACAAATACAATTTCACTTTGTTGCTATAGGTGAACAAACATTGCTCTGGTAGGAGTCCAGCGGCACTGCAGTCTACAACCCAGCCTGTGGCGTGCACGCTGCTACAGCCAAAGGCTGGGTTGTCAACGCAAATAATTACCCAAGGCAGACCACCAAGCAAACAAGCCTTTCAAATGAACCATTCACTTCTTCTGTTTCTCAGAAAAAAACCCCCAAAAAACAACAAGAAACAAAAACCTGTTCCAGCAGTGAGATCTCCAAGCCATACTAAGGGCTATTTAAGGCCCTCTAAATCTTTCGTAAGCCAACAGCCTCCCTCTTGCGGTATGTTGCCGGTCTTTAAAATCTTCCCAACGATGTTTAGACTCCACAACCTTTTTATATCACCTTTTGAGTGTTACTGCAGTGAGAGTTTAAGGAATGTAAGCAAATGAGACAGCCTGGGGCAGCCAAAATGACAGATGAATGACATTTGGGAGGGTCTGGCAGTTAGGTGGAGATACATGTAGACATCCATGCTCCCGTTCACTGAAGCCAGATGGCACAAGGGGCTTGGCAGCACTGGACAGACAGACTGCCTTGCCTCTGCTAACCAGCTGTGGGAATGCAGCATTTTACTCAACAGGGTAGCAGAACTTCTGCAAGACAATATACATCTCCAGAACGGTACAAGAATCATCCTTGGAGAAAAGCTAAGAGCTAGTGTAAGCATTGTTTTGCTCTGAGCAAGCAGTTCTGCACAGATGTGCTACTCCAGAGTGACAGCCCATGCTGTCAGACCCCTTAACAGAAGTTTGCACAGGGCTTTAGGGAGTTAAACATGTAGCATTCCTCTTCCTCCTCCTCCAGGTGCCTGTAGCCCAAAGCATGCAGATCCTGCAGAGAAATTAAAAACAGACTTGGAGAAAGGAGGAGTGTGAGATAATGCATAATTTTACATGGCAAGCTAAGCATCAGAGCTGTGCTATCAGTGCAGTACAAGGGGGAAAGGAAGGGATAGGGCACTTGGGAATAAGGACCAACAGGAATACAGGAAGCCCATTTGGCTCAACATGAGCCAACAGTGTGCACAGGCGGCTCAGACAGCCAACTGTGTCCTAGGCTGCATTAAGAGAAGCATTACCAGCAGGGCAAGGGAGGAGATTCTGCCCCTTTACTCTGCTCTCATCAGACCTCACCTGGAGTACTGTGTGCAGTTCTGGAGCCCCCAGCACAGGACAGACATGGAACTGCTGGAGAGAGTCCAGAAGAGGGCCATGAAGATGAGGGCTGGAGCACCTCTGCTATGAGGACAGGCTGAGAGAGTTGGGGCTTTGCAGCCTGGAGAAGAGAAGGCATCGAGAAGACCTTATAGTAGCCTTCCAGTATCTGAAGGGGGACCTACAGGAGGGCTGGGGAGGGACTGTTCACAAGGTCTTGTAATGACAGGACGAGGAGGAATGGGTTCAAATTGGTGGAGGGGAGATTTGAACGGGATGTTAGGAAGAAATTCTTCACAGTGAGGGTGGCAAGGCACTGGAACAGGTTGCCCAGGGAGGTTGTGGCTGCTCCCTCCCTGGATGTGTTCAAGGCCAGGCTGGATGAGGTCTTGAATGACCTGATCTAGTGCGAGGTGTCCCTGCCTATGGCGGAGGGTTGGAATTGGATGATCTTTGAGGTCTCTTCCAACCTAAATCATTCTATGATTCTATGATTTCCATGGCAGTGAAGGCGCAAGCAAGGAGACAGTACACAGGAAGAACATGTCTGAAAGAAGAGAAGATGGGGAAAAAAAACAACCCAAAAACCTACCAAAAAAACAAACAAAGGATTTACAGAAAACTCACAATGACAGTGAAGTGCCTGGTGTTATACAGAAGAGACAGAGATTGTTGGGAGAGGCAGTTTGGCAGGCACAGAGATGAGTGAGGATGAGCCAGTGCCACATTACTACAGCATATGTGAAACCAATCTTTGTGGCAGCAAAGAATACACCTCCTTTTTCCCAGCACGATGGCTTGCACGGGCAAAAAATGTTGCCAATAGGGTTACTGTCCCCAGTCGTGGGACAGCACATCCCAAAGGGCCTCTCCTCCTGCGGGAAATGGCAGTTAAGATTTGCAAGCTGCTATTAGGGTTCTGTCAAATTAATGATTCTTAAGGCTATTGAGCTCTTCTCATGAATACAATAAACTGCTGCTATACTGATATAAGCTCTTTCTAGTTCAAATATTGATAGAGGAGTTGTGATTTACACTGGCATTACAATTTATGCCCAGTCTGGAGACATCCCTTGTTTTATAGACATAAGGCTAACAGGTTGGTTAGAGGTCAAAAATGAAGAAACAATTTTCATCATTCTTGATTATCTTTGAGAGATCCTGAAGCAGATGGAAGCTGCTCAGCCATTCAGCCGGTGTTACATATTTCACACTGACAAGGCTTTGGCATCCTAAGCAGAGGAAAACCTGAGCAAGAGTCTTTCCTCCCATTTAAACCTTCTTCATTATTAAATCTTTCCAGACATCAGCAGAGCATTCCTTCAGCGAGCTGTTTTGATTTTTCAGCAAAATGCAAAGTTTAAGGTGCCTCCTTTTTTTACACACCTAGATCACAGAGTCCTGTGACACGTTCTGGTTTTAATAAATAAGGCGGCTGGATGCTGTGGATCACCGACTGTAAGGCAAAACTAATTCCTCTTCAGTCGAGCACTGCTAGTACATAGCCCCATATATCCCCAGGTATTTGCTAGTGGAATGAAAGCTTGTTACAGCTATCTGGCTCAAAATTAACTGACAGCACCGGCGCAGATGCAATTCATGACAAGCTCCATCTCTCAAGTCAATAGTAACCGTTTACTATTGCCTAGTTGGCGAGGTAGCCCACCTTGAGGTACTGCCTCATTTCACAGCAGATGTTTAAGTAATAAATGGTAGCTCTGCTTTATTCAGTGAGGTACAACTGAGGCTTGGCTAAATTTAACCATCCAATTAACCTAGCAACATCCATGATTTGAGAGTTTTCAGAGTTCACTACTTTGGAGGGGGGAAAGCTCAATTACAGCAGTTAACATTGTATCTCTAAACTGCAGAAACAGCTACTTCCCAGGTCCTTCCGTGGCTTGAGAGGCAATGAGAACAACCAGGAGTCTAGAACAGCCTTCTTAAGCTTCCCTGGAAGATTACATTCTTCCAGGTAATGCCAACCACCTGGCTTGCTCAGGGCTCACATAAAGATAGACATAGAAAAAAAAAAAAAAAACAACCAACAACTGTTGCTGGCAAAAAATGAAACAAAGCAAGTTTCAAAGACAAGTTAATTTTGTATAAAATTAACTATGATGTCTTAGCCCAAACCTTTTCATTAGCTGAAACACATAAAACAGCCACCATTTCTTTTTAACCTTAGGCTAATACAAAAACACATCTCTCCTGCTGGCATAACTGCAACACGTTCCTTCTGTAAGCTCAGAGCAAGAGACAGTGTGCCCGGAGATGGGCGATGGAAATTCTTCAGGTCACTTCAACCCAACATAAATATATGTCTACAGTATCTGAGCAGCAATCACAGCGAATCCTGTTACATCCAGCTGGCTTTTCCTCTCTATCACACACAAAGCTGTCTTTCTAGAAAGAGGGAGCTTGTAGCATCTCTCCTTCGGTTTATGCAGATCACACTGCAGAGCACGAGAGTGCTCTGAATATTAAGATACTGCATCTAACTTTTAAAAAGATAAATACATAAACTGAAGATGAGAAACAGGGAAGACTTTGGCAGATGCTACTCGGCTGTTTTATTCCAAACCTCTGGTGTATCCTCACATGTTTTTGCAAGTAGGAGAAGAACAAGGTACCTGCCCCCAAAGCAGTGGGGTCTGGGGTCAGGGGTACCTCCCAGCCAAACCAGCTGCTACGAATTCAGAGCTTTTGCCTTTCGACTACCTGCCCCCACGAACAAAAATAAAAGGCATATCAGACCTTCGAGGAAGCACAGGGAATAAAACTTCCCCGCCCCAAAAAAACCCCTGCTCTAAAATTCTGGCCGTTTGTAATGGGTTTAAAAACCTCTCATCCCCAGATTTCACAAGGACGGATTCCTTCCAGGACCTCTTCAGTTAAATCTCTTTAAAACCTGGAAGTTAAAAATCTTCAGGACGGAGCGAAAATATTTTAGCGCTGTAATCTAGCTAAGGAATATTCACGCGCTTTGCCCCGAATTCTCTCATTACAGCTGCCATTCTCAATTATTCACAGGTAGTGGTACATGCAGTTTCCCTGGAAACCTGCAGCTCGCCAACGAACTGACGCGCAGCCAATTGCGGGCAGCGGGCACTTGAGCAGAACTGGTCAGCTGGGTAATTATGCTGATATTTGACCATCTCAAGCCGGCAGGTAGCAAAGGGCTGAAGTTTACATTTCGACATCTACATTTCAAACTTTCTAAACTAAAAAAAAACAAAAAAAATCCGGGAAGCAACCGAGACCTTGTGTCATCTCCCAAAGCATAATAAACGTGATGAGGAAGCTGTAACTTTTATGACACATCACATCTTCTACGTTTCGCCTATCGTTTTCTGTATTTACCATCGAAAGTAAATGTCAGATTACAGCACCGTAAAAGCTGGTCACAAGTGATTCACTCCATTACACTTCAGGACCTTCCTTACTGTTAAGTAGTGAATCTGTGTCAGTAATTTGCCTGAAGAACATTGTGTGTTGGTTGGGTTGGGTTTTTCCCCTTCCTTACCAGTAGTATCTACAGAATCATAGAATCAGTCAGGGGTGGAAGGGACCACAAGGATCAGCTAGTTCCAACACCCTTGCCATAGGCAGGGACAACCTACCCTACCCCTCCTACTTTAGGAGGAAGTTCTTCACAGTGAGGGTGGCAAGACACTGGAACAGATTGCCCAGGGAGGTTGTGTCTGCTCCCTCCCTGGATGTGTTCAAGGCCAGGTTGGATGAGGTCTTAAGCGACCTGATCCAGTGAGAAGTGTCCCTGCCTATGGCGGGGGGTTGGAACAGGATGATCTTTGAGGTCTCTTCCAACCTAAACCATTCTATGATTCTACCCTACATCAGGCTGCCCACAGCCTCAGCCAGCCTGGCTGCAAACACCTCCAGGGACATGGCCCCAACCACTTCCCTGGGCAACCCATTCCAGGGTCTCACCACTCTCATGGTGAAGAACTTCCTCCTCACATCCAGTCTGAATCTCTCCACCTCCAGCTTTGCTCCATTCCCCCTAGTCCTGGCACTACCTGATAGCCTAAAAACTCCCTCCCCAGCTTTTTGTAGACCCCCTTCAGATACTGGAGGGCCACAAGAAGGTCACCTGGGAGCCTCCTCTTCTCCAAACTGAACAGCCCCAACTCTTTCAGTCTCTCCTCATAGCAGAGGTGCTCCAGGCCTCTGATCATCTTTGTGGCCCTTCTGTGGACATGATCCAACACATCCACATACCTCTTGTAACAGGAGCTCCAGAACTGGGTGCAGTATTTTTACTTTATCTGCTTTATTTTATTAAAAGAAGTGAATATTCATGTGATAAATCTGCCTTCTCCTTGAAGTTTCTTTTAGCATTTAACATGCTGAACGTTACAGAGCCTCAAAAAGCAGGTATGTTAAAAAAGACTTCAGAAGCTCCTTGGAAATGCTCCTTGGGTAACAACAGATTAATATTATAGCCTTATCAGGCAGAGCTGTGAAAAGAGGCAATGTCAAGTTGCTGAAGCCTGGCCATAGAGCGAGGGTTGCCCAGCTATTACCCCATGCTCTTTAAGGACAGACTGCACTTGTTTTCTGTTTGAAAGACTCACGATTCTCCTTGATACACGACGCTGCTGAGGTGCTGACTCTCTCTCAAGGCACCAGCAATGCTTCATCACCCACACATCACATTTTCACACAAGCTCCTGCACATTTTTTTTTTCCCCCTGTAGTGCCCCAGGCTAAGGCAGAGGCTCTTTCATAGCGCATTCAGCACGACACAGACCTCCAAATCCTTCTTTTCCAGATGGATATCTTCAGGAGTCAAGCAAGGATTATGCTGTAACCAGTGATATTCCCAGTGATTATTCTGTCTGTTATCTTGTAAATGTTTGTCTGCATCCATCTACTGTCCTGTCTCCTACCTGGACTTTCAGACTCCTGAGGCCGCGCAGCACAGTGTGCCTGCACAGCCTGCTATTTCATGGGGTCTTCTATAAGCCTCTGCAATCAGAGCTTTTATTACTCTACCACACAGTCAATAACAGCCCACCAGGCTGCTGTGCCTTCCTCACAAGCTGAGCCTTCATCTTCTGCTGTCATCCAGGAAACTAACCTGAGTTTCAGAACCTAAGATAGCTTAAGACTCACCTTTTATTTTTAAATCTAAGGCTTTTTCACTTCATGTAGTCTGAGGAGTGGAGTAGGAGATTGTGTTTCTGCTGAGTTAAACTTGAGTTAAGAAGTGGCACCTCAGATACAGTTACAAAAGGAACATCATTCATAGAATCATAGAATGGTTTAGGTTGGAAGAGACCTTAAAGATCAGCCAGTTCCAACCCCCCGCCATAGGCAGGGACACCTCCCACTAGATCAGGTCGCTCAAGACCTCATCCAGCCTGGCCTTGAACACCTCCAGGAAGGGAGCAGCCACAGCCTCCCTGGGCAACCTGTTCCAGTGCCTCGCCACCCTCACTGTAAAGAATTTCTTCCTAACATCCCGTTCAAATCTCCCCTCCGTCAATTTGAACCCATTACTCCTTGTCCTGTCCTTACAAGACCTTGTGAATAGTCCCTCCCCAGCCTTCCTGTAGGCCCCCAAGTCTGGATGCTGGAGCAAGGAGCACTGCTATGACTGATGGAAATACTTAGCACTAAGAAATTAAGCTCTAAAGGCAACAGATTAAAAGTGTTTGCAGTACCTGTTTTGCCAGAATTTAGGATTTGCCAAATGTAACTTCCAAACTATTCAGTTTGGAAAATCCTGAGGGCTCATAAGAGAGACCCCTCTGCACATTACTAAATAAAGCCAGATTGATAAGGCACTTGCAAAATATCTTTATGAAAAGCAACAGCTCTGTTGGGAAGGCAGCAAATTGAATGTCTGCCTTGCACTGCTGCACAGAGCAGCTGACGTGGTAACAGACAAACATGTCCTCAAGATGGTACTATGCATCTCCTTTCCTGAACACCATCAGTGGATCACGGGCAGACTACTTTTATAAAAATATTGGGGTATACAAATAACCAAAGGGCTGCTATTAATTCTGTTGCTGAAGTACAAGGCAATAATCCAAGAAAGCTGACCAGTGGACTGAAGATAAGCAGTGTCGACCTAAGGAGCTCTACAGAGAGTGGTGATTAAGGGCACAATGTCCACCTGGAGACCAGTGACAAGTGGCGTCCCTCAGGGGTCAGTGCTGGCACCAGTGCTGTTTAACATCTTTGTCAGTGACATGGACAGAGGAATCAGTGCACTCTCAGCAAGTTTGCAGGTGACACCAAGCTGTGTGGCACAGTCAACTTGTCAGAGGGCAGGGATCCATCCAGAGGGACCTGGACAGGCTGCAGAGGTGGGCCCAGGCCAACCTCAAGAAATTCAACAAGGCCAAGTGTAAGGTCCTGCACCTGGGCTGGCACGATCCCAAACACAAATCCAGGCTGGGAGGCGAATGGCTGAGAGCAGCCCTGAGGAAAAGGACCTGGGGGTCTGGGGTCATGAAAAGCTCAACATGAGGCTGCAGTGTGCACATGCAGCCCAGACAGCAACTGTGTGCTGGGCTGCAGCAAGAGCAGCGTTGCCAGCAGGGCAAGGGAGGGGATTCTGCCCCTTTACTCTGCTCTTGTCAGACCCCACCTGGAGCACTGTGTGCAGTTCTGGAGCCCCCAACACAAGAAGGACATGGAACTGTTGGAGAGAGTCCAGAGGAGGGCCACCAAGACGCTCAGAGGGCTGGAGCACCTCTGCTATGAGGACAGGCTGAGAGAGTTGGGGCTTTTCAGCCTGGAGAAGAGAAGGCTTCCAGGAGACCTTAGAGTAGCCTTCTACTATATGAAGGGGTCTACAGGAGGGCTGGGGAGGGACTATTCACAAGGTCTTGTAATGACAGGACAAGGGGTAATGGGTTTAAAATGGCAGAGGGGAGATTTAAGCAGGATGTTAGGAGGAAGTTCTTCACAGTGAGGGTGGCGAGGCACTGGAACAGGTTGCCCAGGGAGGTTGTGGCTGCTCCCTCCCTGGAGGTGTTCAAGGCCAGGCTGCATGAGGTCTTGAGCGACCTGATCTAGTGGGAGGTGTCCCTGCCTATGCTGGGGGGTTGGAACTGGATGATCTTTAAGGTCTCTTCCAACCTAAACCATTCTATGATTCTATTCTTAAGAAACTTGTTCCTCTGCATTATTTACTCTCTCAGTACTCAGTGGAAAGGCTGTTAACATTTTAATCAGAAACAACATTCATTGGGACTGAAAAACCAGCCTGGGAGACAAGCTGGTGATGGAGAGAAGCACCACCAAAACATCCTCTGGTTTAGCCCTAACTCCACTGAAATGGGTATTTAAATACAAAGCTTCATCTCTAAAGATCACAGTCCGTAATGAGTACCTGTCAAAGAGTGTCCTGAAGATAGAAAAGCCTACTGCAAGAAATGCCAAAATAACTCAAAAAAAATGCTGAAAGGGTCACACTGACAGTTGTGCTACAGAGTCATTTTCAACTGCATAACTACGGAGTCTGGGTAATTTCTGCTGGTGAACCTTGTGCCTGCATCACTCCACCTGCTCTTCCAGCAGCTGTAAATTAGCAATTAATGCCATGAGGAGAACAAGTTCAAACTGTGCTAGTTGGCAATGAGGTCCAGTTTCCATGAAATCCAGCACTTCATGTCTTGATTAACTGAAAAGTGAGTGCATGAAGTAATGAATCACTGGTTTATATTCAGATTCTGCAGATTCATTCTTCAGTCACAGAAAAAAAAACCAACAACAACCAAAAACCCAACACTTGCCAGGCTCAGAATAGCAGCAGTGATCTAAAGAACAACCTTGCTGCAAGTTCTTTTTTTTAACGTGTAGCATAAAAGAACAGGTTAAATGATAAGAGAAGGCATTTCAATCTTATGCTTCAATGAATATTAGTGACACAGCTGCTAGGAAGGTGGAGCAGTTGAGTTGTCAAGTTTTGTGACTCAACTTATGTCTCAGGGAGTTTCGTTAAAGGTACCAATTTTGGCTCTTTTTTTTTTTTTTTTTTTTTTTTTTTATTGGTCTCTTTTTTAAAT
>VWZI01015781.1:642-45911 GCA_013396835.1 Psilopogon haemacephalus | reverse complement strand
TTTTGTTAATGGACACTCATTTAAGTATTTGCCATTGGTCAGATAAAGGAACCATATGGCAGCACAGGGCTATACAGGGACATCCCTGAGGTCTCTTGCTTTTCTCTAGATAAAAGAGCTGGATGGTTGCACACAGAGAGTGGTGAACAAGGGCACAATGTCCACCTGGAGACCAGTGACAAGTGGCGTCCCTCAGGGGTCAGTGCTGGCACCAGTGCTGTTTAACATCTTTGTCAGTGACATGGACAGAGGAATCAGTGCACCCTCAGCAAGTTTGCAGATGACACCAAGCTATGTCACAGTCAACTTGCTAGAGGGCAGGGATCCATCCAGAGGGACCTGGACAGGCTGCAGAGGTGTGCCCAGGCCAACCTCATGAAATTTAACAAGGCCAAGTGTAAGGTCCTGCACCTGGGTCGGCACCATCCAAAGCACAAATCCAGGCTGGATAGTGAGTGGCTGGAGAGAAGCCCTGAAGAAAAGGACCTGGCAGCCTGAGGTGATGAAAAGCTCAACATGAGCCTGCAGTGTGCACATGCAGCCCAGACAGCAACCGTGTCCTGTGCTGCATTAAGAGAAGTGTGGCCAGCAGGGCAAGGGAGGGGATTCTGCACCTTAACTCTCCTCAGACCCCACCTGCAGTACTGTGTGCAGTTCTGGAGCCCCCAGCACAGGAAGGACATGGAACTGCTGGAGAGAGTCCAGAAGAGTGCCACGAAGATGATCAGAGGGCTGCAGCACCTCTGCTATGAGGACAGACTGAGGGATTTGGGGCTTTTCAGCCTGGAGGAGAGAAGGCTTCTAGAAGACATTACAGTAGCCTTCTACTATCTGAAGGGGGCCTACAGGAGGGCTGGGGAAGGACTATTCACAAGGTCTTGTAATGACAGGATAAGGGGGAATGGGTTTAAACTGGCAGAGGGGAGATTTAAGCAGGATGTTAGGAGGAAGTTCTTCACAGTGAGGGTGGCAAGGCACTGGAACAGGTTGCCCAGGGAGGTTGTGGCTGCTCCCTCCCTGGAGGTGTTCAAGGCCAGGCTGGATGAGGCCTTGAGAGACCTGATCTAGTGGGAGGTGTCCCTGCCTATAGTACAGGGGGATGGAACTGGCTGATATTTGAGGTCTCCTCCAACCTAAACCATTCTATGATTCTATGACTCTAAAAGGACCAGCTCAGTCTGGCTCCATTCAATTTACTCCAGCACTGCTCATGATTTGTATGACTTACAAATAGCATCTCACTTGTTGAAGGACTAAATGTTCTGGGGAAAAAAAATGGGAAGTTGAGTTCAGTCAAGTCTCCATGGGTTATTGTCATGTCTTGGCCTTCTTTTCATCAAGTAGCTCAAAATCTTGAACTGGGGAGCCTGATATTCAGGTCTGAGTATTAGTGTGGTGCTATTATAGGGAGTGGAAAATTGTCCTTGTGCTCAGCAAGTGCACCAAGGTTTTGAGATTTCCATCTGCTGGGGAAAAGCCCTCAGTCAAGTCTGGAGAAGAGGATTATGAATGCTTCTGCAGCCAAAACTCATGTAAGGAAGACCTAGGTACAGCCCTGTACAGTTGCACAAAAAGGCTTTAGAGGTTTTTAGCCTCACCGCAGCTACTGCAGCAAGCTCCACTGCATAACCTGCTGCAGGATGGCTTCGTAAACATGACTGGACTCAATGATCTTAGCAATCTTTTCCATGCAAAATGGTTCTAAGATTCTGTGAAAGATGTCAGAAGGCTTATAAATAATACAGACAGGCTGTTGCCACAAACTGTGAAGAATTAGAGAGGAAACATGCAACAGGTTACGTCTGAATGCAAAAGGGAACAAAGTCATCTGAACACAAGGAATTTGAAACAAAAGCAAACAAACCCAAACAACCCTCTTGAGTCACTGAGGGAGACTTCCCAGTGAACATTGCAAAACTGCTCTTGACGGTTCATCCTTTATCTAGTCTGCCTCTGTGCACTGATTCACCTGGATAAAGAGGACTTCTAGATTTTCCTAGATGTGTTCTCTGTTGCCAGGGGAATGAGCAAAAACATCTGCTCAGTCTGCATTTGAGAAATGTCCTGAAAGATGGCAATTCCAGGGGCTCACAATATCCATGTGGCACAGAAGGTACAGCAGCTCAAGGGTGCTGCCCAGCCTTGTTTCTGCTGCATAAGGATGTATGAGTTTGGTGTTGCATGCAACCTACGTTAGATCAAAACTAAACAGACCAGCAGTTTTTTTAATATTGAAAACACAAGGACGGGTGCAATAAAGAGCTACTAAATCCAGAGTCCCTTCTCATACAAAGGGCATCAAATTATATTAAAAATTAACAGGTATTTTTTCACAGACCACATAGTTAAGCTGGGAAATGTCTTGCTGTGAGACATTACCAACACTAGACGTTAAAGTTCATTAGAATAAGTAGATTCTCCTTTCATTAATTTGACTAAATCCACTGTCTCCAGCCCAGAAATGCCAGAGGTACGTATCAGTAAAGGTTAGAGAAGACTGTATTTGGAGGGATCGTTGCTATAAGCGTGCTGTGTCCTTACATACTTCCCTGGCATCCAGCACTGGCTCCTAGAAAAGACAGTGGGAATAGAGGGACCTTCGGTTTGAATCTGCCTCTGTTCCTTAAGGCAGCAAAATAGAGTGCGAACTGCAATGCATGCATTTCCAGAAAAGCACAGAAATAGTAGGGAGAGTTTCAAGATGAGCTACAAAAGTAAGTCAGGAGCTGGAAAATAGGCCATACAACAGGGGCTTATACTGAGCTCAAACCGTTCAGCCTGTTGAGGAGAATTTACACAAGCTTACTTGGAAATGGGAATCTCAGGAAGAGGGCAGAAAAGAGGGTTTACAGTCTCAGAAAGAGCCAAATGGCTTGGATTAAGCTCGAGATTATCCAGTTTGAACCCTGGAATCAAAAATTAATTATTTGAATAAACTGACCAGTTCATGCCGGACTCACAGTTGAGTTGCTGGACACATTTTTTATGATACAGTACATAATTTATTAAAGACATCCTTTAATGTAGCTTTCAGCAATGTGGCTGAAACAGAAAAGATGCTAGTAAGAGATGCTAGACATGGACCCTCTTACCACAGAGCCTGTGATCAAGCTGGAAATGGATACAGAGCCAAGTATATTGGCTGGTCTGTGCTTGAACAGATGCAGTTTGCTCTCCCTGGGCACTCCCTGAGAGGCCTGAAGCAAGAGGAGTCTTACGGGTTTGATTGCATTAGGAAGTGCTATTAAGAGACAGAACAGAACCACAAGGAAATGCTTTAACTACACAACATTTGCCACTGGAATGGGCTGCCCAGGGAGGTGGTGGAGTCACCATCCCTGGAGTTGTTCAAGAAAAGACTGGATGGGGCACTTAGTGCCATTGGATAGGGCTGGGTGCTTGGTTGGACTGGATGATCTTAGAGGTCTCTTCCAACCTGGCTTATTCTATTCTATTCTATTCTATTCTATTCTATTCTATTCTATTCTATTCTATTCTATTCTATTCTATTCTATTCTATTCTATTCTATTCTATTCTATTCTATTCTATTCTATTCTATTCTATTCTATTCTATTCTACTTCTATTCTACTTCTATTCTAACACAAGCACAACCTTACTATGATGTAGTAGTAGTGGGCATAGGTTGCCTCTCAATGCAAAGTCATGATCCTCAGACAGACAACTCAGATTTCTGCTTCAAATCAAATACAAATCTCTAATAAGAACCATTCTCTATAGTGGTTTAAATCAGGGGAAAAGGCCAGAGGTTTAACAATTAAGTTGCTTTACAGTGTTGCCACACATTGTTGACTTGCTGGTGCCAATCAGCCTGTAAGTCAATAAACTGAAAGTTTTTGAGGTCTCTTGGGACCTGCAGGGATCAGAAGCTTCATACAAACTGAGTTGTTAGCTTTAAGCTAGGTACCAAGTCAATGACATCTCAGCCAAACTCCAGAAATTAAAATTCAGAATCCTGAACAAATCAGGAAACCATCAAACCCTGCTTTTGAGCCTGACATGTTCCTCATGACTTGTTGCAGGAAACAATCTCATATGTTTTAAGGAAGCACCAGGAGAAAACATGTGACATTTAACAGGGTGGCAGCCTGCAGAAAGAGACAGACATTGCAACTCGCATTTTGCAAGGCCAAGGCTGCTGAAAAATCAGATCCAGTTAAATGAAATATGGATAAAAGTAACAACCAAACCTACGAGGAGAAGCAAAACACTCTGCCAAGCACAACAAATGGCTCAATAACATAAAATGTCAGTTGGCACTTGGAAGCGCAGTGGATGGCCAGATTAAAAAATAAAAAAAAGGCATTTTTAAATCAGTAACACATTGGGCACACACAGATGTGCAGTACAGCTACAGCTGTGCACTGCAGCCTCTACAGTAGTCACAACTTAATGAATCATCAGTTGTGACAAGATCAATGAACCTGAACTGAACAACAAACTACAGCTAGTAAATTCATGCCCAGGGCAAGAGCTAAGGGTTTACTTTATTTTATTATTTTGGGCACTTCTATCATTTTTAGTGTCTAATTAGTAAAAAAGCAAATTGTCCAGGATCCTTTTCTCCCCTGCATCCCCACCCCCCTTTTTTTGAAAGTTCTACTGCAAAAGATAAAGATTTTATTCATGTTTGCTACATTCAAGTCATCTGATCAGCAGTTTCTTCCTCAGGACTATGAGCACATGGCAGGCAGAAGTTATAATGTTAGGATGTGTGCTACATGCCAATCAGGTAGACTCTGATTGAGCCTACCAGCTCTAGGCAAAACAACTGCTGTTTGTTCCCAAGAGGCTACATCACTCCTGCAGGCAAAGTGTCAGTTAAGGTTGTCTGCAATGCTGCTTTTTGAAGGGACAAATTCATACCCAAATCAAGCAACCAAATCATTTATTTGTAAAGAGCACATACTGAGCTCCCCCCTGGGCTCAACTCATCCAACGGCTTCAGTGCTGATGACACACCTACATGTATAGCTGGGCTAGCTTTCATGTCAGTGATCACAGGATGTCAGGGGTTGGAAGGGACCCAAGGAGATCATCGAGTCCAACCCCCTGCCAGAGCAGGACCAGACAATTTAGCACAGATCACAGAGGAACACATCCAGACAGGCCTTGAAAGTCTCCAGAGAAGGAGACTTCACAACCTCTCTGTGCTGGTTTGAAACAATTGGAGAATTTGAGTGAGAAATTAGACTATTGGCTGAGAGAGGAAAACAAAGGATGGCACTTCACCCAGAGCTTTACTGAGAAAGAAAAAAATTGTTTTAAAAAAGTGTAACCCAAACATAGATAGTCAGACAGGTTCAGGCCTCTCTGGGCTGTGGCTGCTCCTTGCATGGTTCCTTTGTCTCTGTCTTTTGTAGCTGATTCTTAATAATTCACTAATTTTTTTCCTACTACTAACCCCCCTGGCCAATCTACTTCAGCTTATCTGCAGCATCAACAGGTGGTGAGATAAGATTGGGGAAGGGGGGAAAGGTGGTAGGGGGTGGTTGGTTACCCCTCTTGGGGATTTTGATCTCTGAGAGGGCTGTGGTGTTTCTGTATTACCTTTTCACTGTATATATCTGTAAATATCTGTTATACATTGTAAATATCTACTTGTATATTGTGCATTGCTGTAAATATAAAGTTTCATTTATCAACTTTCAGTGTTCTGAGTCCTAGCCGAGGTTTATTTCAAAAGGTGGGGGGGCAAAACCACCAGACTCTCTGGGAAGCCTGTTCCAGTGCTCTGTGACCTTTACAGTCAAGAAGTTCCCCCTTGTGTTGAGGCAGAACCTCGTGTGCTCCAATTACACCCATTGCTCCTTATCCTATCACAGGGAGCAAGTGAGAAGAGGCTGTCCCCCATATCTTGACCAGCCCTCAGATATTTATAAACATTGATTAAATCCTCTCTCAGTCTTTTCTTTTCTAGACTAAAAAGTCCCAGGTCCCTCAGCCTCTCCTCATAAGGCATGCCTTCCAGTCCCCTAGTCATGATGACGCTCTTACAGGGAAAAAAATCTGCCAAATGAACATCCTGGCAGCAGGCAGAAGACATCACCCAGTCTTGCTACACAGAATGGTTCTGGCAAGCAAGGGCAGTCCCCACTGACCTCCTCATTCCTCCAGGTGAACTATTTTGATCTGTACCATACATAGGCTTTCAGTGAATTGGTACTTAGCAGAGGTTTGGCTGGGATTGTCTCCCATCCAGACAGGCTCCAAGGAACAATAAGCTCTCTGCTTGGCCTGGCTTGCTTGTTGCACCTTAGGCATGGAGCTCCATTTGGAAGGCACTTCCTTGAATTGTAGCACTACTGGCATGTGCTACTCTTCCCTGATGGGATTCACATTGAAGAGATGCAGGCTCATTCTATTCCTCCTTCTGACCTTCTTTTTCTGCCTTTCTTTATACCAGATACCCTGCCATCTTGGACTATGCATTCCCCAATTCATTACTTCCCCCTCCAACAGCTTTTGTTAGAATCAGAGAATCAACCAGGTTGCAAGACACCTCCAAGATCATCCAACCCAACTTATCTCCCAGCTCAATCCAATCAACTAGAACACAGCACTAAGTACTCTATCCAGTCCTTTCTTGAACACCTCCAGGGATGGTGACTCCACCACCTCCCTGGGCAGCCCATTCCAAAGCCAAATCACTCTCTCTTTGAAGAACTTCCTCCTAACATTCAGCCTATACTTCCCCTTGGCACAACTTGAGACTGCCCCTGCCTTGTTCTGTTGCTGGTTGACTGGGAGAAGAGACCAAACCCCACCTGGCTACAATCTCTCTTCAGGTGAATACCTCCCTTTTCTTAATACCACCCTGTGCACAGTTCATGCATTTTTCACCACTATGTTTATGATTTCTGTTCTCCCTCCAAGGACTCTCTCTCCCCCCACTGGAATCAACTTTGACGTTGTCTAAATCAAAGAGATATCGAAAAAAAAAAAAAAAATTCCTGTATTGCCTTGCTTGTAAACAAAGCATCACTTTGGAGCTGTAGCACCACAAAGCAAGACTGAAGGTTTTTAAGGTTGCCAACAGGTTAACGTTTCCTGTGCTCTTTCAGTGGTCCCAAAGCAGCTCAGAGGTCATGATGCCAGTTCTGTTGTGTGTAGTGCTTTGTGGAGCTAGTTTTATTTAAAGCGTTCTGTATCCTCTGCTGACAGGCACTCTGATTGCAGGGAAATTCCCCCCAGTCCTAGCTTGAAACAACAACACAACAGTGAACGTTCACACTCTATGGCTGGATGAAGTTATAGCTCCGATTGCTATTTAGACTTCTCCACTCAGAACTTGGAAAGGTTTCATCCAGGCTGGACCCTTGTGATAAAAGGATTGAAGGAAGAGAGCATAGGATTAGCACAGCAGACATGGCAGCGCTCTCCCATGGCTCCAGCTGACCTGCCTCATCAAGGCACTAGGTGATCTTGAAAAGACAAATCGTATTATGCCTCAACCCTGCTGGTTTTCCTTAGGAAAAAGAGATTTGAAAGAGCTATTCTGGAGCTCTGAGCGGAACGAATCCATGCAGGTAAGAGTGCCAGAAAGAGTCACTACTTTGTTATGCAACTGAAACGTCTGTAAGAATAAATAAGTGTTAGAAAACTGTGGGGAAGGTGCTGTTTTACTGCTACAAGATGAATATTTTTATAAAGATTCTCCAGGCTTCTAAGGCAGCAAGTGGAATGCATGGATTTTAGATCACCTTTATAGCAAATATATTTCAGTCACTAACAGCTCAAGTAACGAATTAATGATGAACGGTCACAATAATTACTTCCTTGCATCCCAAATTAGGGCAAATTATTCCTTTTGCTCATTATCTGGGCACTGTATTTTAATAAGCATCATGAATGTAGAGCCCTCCTGACACCAGACCTGTACAAAAACAATATGAGATCAACAAGGGATCCATAAGGACAACTAGATTTGGGGGACTTGTGAATAAGCATGACGCACAGAAACCAGACGTCAGAATGATCAGTACTACAGGCCTTTTGTTTTGTACAGTCACCAAAAGGTGGCCCATCAGTAGCAATTATGTGATTTCCCCCTTTTTCTTGCAGGAGAGGAAGTTAAAGTACTTGTGAGATGTTCTGTTCCACAGGTACGGTAAGTGACACGTGGAGGAGACTACTGCCCACGTGGACATCCTCTCTTCTGAGCAACTCTCGTTGCTACAAATTTATTAGCATGCATTGATATTCCAGTTTCATGCCTTTTTTTTTTCTGGCTTTCACTTTAATGATTTCTCCAAGAATGATTTCATTTGGGCTGTAATCTTTCTTAGTGAGAGGAAGATGATAAGGCACAGAACATAAGCCCAAGATGACTGTATAGAAACTTTCTTGCGCGAGGAGATTTATGCTTTTGGTAGCTGTAAGCACTGCATTCCCTACGGTCATGGTTATCACATTCTGTTCTCTCCATGCCCCATTTTCCATTTAAGAACTTATTCTCCAGTTCTATTAAGTGGATATATTCTCCCACTTCTGCAGAAGAAGTTATAGGAGATCAGTGTGGTGCTATGTCTTCTTAAGTGCCTGTGTAAGTCATGGCATACTAGTAAATGACAACAGGTCACCAGGCTTTGAGCAAAGAGCCTCTTGCTTATGAGCAGATACCGAAGATAATTTTGCCAAGGTAGTTAAGGACTCAGAAAATCTTTCCAGAACATCTTGCTCTTGCCCTTCCCGTTTTCCTTGGAACCAAAGTGGATAATCCATATGGCATCATCAGCAGTGTTTCCCATTAATTTCCAGTAGTTGAAACAATAAGCCACTAACTCTTTCAGAAAGCTATGCCACAACCTGAGAGACTTCAAATACTCTACAAATACATGCCAGCAACCAACTTTATTAGTCAGCAGGCAATATCAGCAGGACTGACTTAAAAGCTACAGAGAACACATCTGTCAATAACAGGTTGCTACAGATGCTCTCAGAATGAGGCATCTTGAGAGATCCTGCAATATGAAAGTTCTTTTCAAATGTCTGATAATAAAGAACAATTATTTGAGCTTCTGACGGTCACCAGTAGATGTTAAACCTGACAAGAAATGTGATTTTTGATTCTGACAAGTTTTACAGTTACAGCTACTCGAATTATCCAAACCAACAAACTTCTTGTTTGCCTCTTCCAGATCAACTAAACACATTTACATTGAAGTGCCCTTTTAATAAGAAAATGATGAAGTTATAATTGTGGGTTTTCATGTATTTGCCTTTTTTTTTTTCTTTCCTTCTCTGAAAGACTCCTAGATCCATATATACACAATCCATTAATAAAAGTATTTTCTTCTGGCTGCAGCCCTCTAAATTCAATTTATTATCTAAGAATCACCAGGTCCAACCTCAGCCTAATTATTATCAGATAAACATCTTGAGAGCCAAATCAGGGCTCAATGACACTGAATCAGCTTCACTCGCTTGTTCACTGCTTTTTTTATTAGTGGTACAACAATGGCCCAAATCAACAAGTTCCTCAAATATCAGTTTTGAAATGAATAGATGTATTAACAAAAGCCTGCCCAAAAGGCAGCTTTTAAATTGACAGTGTTGTAGAGATGTTGTAGATAAAGAGGACAGTCCAAAAAGATAAAAATCAAGACAGAAGAGCCAAATCACCTTAAGTGACAGGGATAATAGGAACTAACATAAGAAATACTAAGATATTTTGCTATAACCTTGGCATATTGCTTGAAAATAAGGAGAGAAGGCAAATGTGAGTGCATTAGAGGAACACAGAGAAGCTACGTCAGGCAGTGACCAGCTGAATGTATAAAGCAACTGTGAACCTAGCATACATCTGATGGTGTATCTCCAAAATCCACAGATCCATCAGTGCTTTTGAAAAGATGCTTGTGCAAGCCTCCTTGTGTGCACATCTTTAAGAGAGAGTGTTTTAAAAAGCATGCCTGAAATCAAATAGAAACAAGGCCCTATTACAAGAGGGATGTGGGCATGCTGGAGCATGTCCAGAGAAGGGCCACGAGGATGCTCAGAGGGCTGCAGCACCTCTGCTGTGAGGACAGACTGAAAGAATTGGGGCTGTTCAGTCTGGAGAAGAGGAGGCTCCCAGGTGACCTTATTGTGGCCTTCCAGTGTCTGAAGGGGGCCTACAGAAAAGCTGGGGAGGGACTTTTCAGGCTATCAGGGAGTGACAGGACTAGGGGGAATGGAGCAAAGTTGGAGGTGGGGAGACTCAGATTGGACGTGAAGAGGAAGTTCTTCAGCATGAGAGTGGTGAAGCCCTGGAATGGGTTGCCCAGGGAGGTGGTTGGGGCCACATCCCTGAAGGTGTTTAAGGCCAGGCTGGCTGAGGCTGTGGGCAGCCTGATCTAGTGTAGGGTGTCCGTGCCCATGGCAGGGGGGTTGCAACTAGATGCTCCTTGTGGTCCCTTCCAACCCTGACTGATTCTATGATTCAAGTGCAGAACAGGACCATTAAGACCAAGCAAATAAAAAAGAAGATTGGCAGACAATCTGTGAAACAATGTGGAGATTCTACTTCAAGGGGAGGCTTACCTGGCCACTGCCTGGTAGAGATTAGGACACTGGCTACCACACTTCTCAACCTAAACATACTCATTTTCCTAACAAATGTATTTACTGCAAGATGTACAATCTATTACCTTACACTTACATTTTTCCTGCCTTTTCTTTCTCTGTAGCATCTAGTCCAAAAACCTTGCAGCACAAACATCCTCTTCTTGGCAGCCTTCACTTTGCTGCCCCACTCTCACTCTCCTCCTATCCTTTTTGACTACCATCCATTTTAGCCTAGGCCTGAGCCAAGGTTCCCACCCTGGGTTACTGCCTACTGAGAGTCCCAAGATCCAGCCCTGCCTTAGCTTTCAGACGTTGCCACGGCCACGGGGGTCGGGGCACACGGGCATGGCAGCCCTTCCGCAGCGACGTGAAAGGCAGTGCTGGTGGCTGCTGCCTCCCAGCTGGGACCGATGATCTGTTCCAACGGAGAGTCAAAACAGATTAGTTTAAACCACAGACGATTTAATCTAACCTGTCTGATTTCGAACTGGAACAGAGATGCCGAAGCGGTCATCTGGCCAACCCTGGTCTCAGCTGGGAGACGGCAACCCACAGGGATGCCTCCTCAACAAGACAAGAACCCGCCCGTGTGAGCGGATTTCTGCCAGGGAGGTAAACTAATCTGTCTGTGCCTCATTTACCTACTGGAAGAGGCCAAGCATTTTGATAGCAGAATGGTAGCAGGGAAACAGTCTGATACACTTTCCATGACTATCTGCCAGGAAGCAGGAAGATAGCAGAGAGATGCAACCTGTCTCTACATTGAGCCCAGGAACGAAGAAAAAAAGAAAAAGACAAAATACCGTCCAGGACTCAATTCTCTAACTTAGAATCACCGAATCAGTCAGGGTTGGAAGAGATCACAAGGATCATCTAGTTCCAACTCCCCTGCCATGGGCAGGGACACTCTACCCTAGATTAGGCTGGACAGAGCCTCATCCAGCCTTGCCTTAAACACCTCCAGGGATGGGGTGTCAACCACCTCCCTGAGCAACCTGTTCCAGGGTCTCACCACCCGCATGGTGAAGAACTTCCTAACATCCAGTCTGAATTTACCAATTTCTAGCTTTGTTCTGTTCCCCCGAGCCCTATCACTACCTGACATCCTAAAAAGTGCCTCCCCAGCTTTCTTCTAAACTAACAGAAGTTACTGGTAGGTTGCCACAAGGCTCTGAATGAGTAGACACCTTTTTGAATATCTTCCTGAGGGATGTGAGGGGTGGAGCTAGTTTAAAGGAGACAGCTATGGCTGGTGATGAATATTATTGGCTGAACGTGGTTTCCAGCCCCAAAGTCAATGCTTATAAACTCCCGAATATACTTGGAAACAATTGAAGGAAAGGACTTGGGGGTCCGGGTTGATGAAAAGCTCAACATGAGCTGACAGTGTGCACATGCAGCCCAGACAGCAACTGTGTGCTGGGCTGCAGCAAGAGCAGTGTGGCCAGCAGGGCAAGGGAAGGGATTCTCTCCTTTTACTTTGCTCTCCTCAGACCCCATCTGGAGTACTGTGTGCAGTTCTGGTGCCCCCACCACAAGAAGGACATGGAACTGTTGGAGAGAGTCCAGAGGAGGGCCACAAAGATGATCAGAGGGATGGAGCACCTCTGCTCTGTGGACAGTCTACAAGAGTTGGGGCCTTTCAGCCTGCAGAAGAGAAGGCTTCGAGGAGACCTTCCAGTATCTGAAAGTGGCCTACAGGAGGGCTGGAAAGGGACTATTCACAAGGTCTTGTAATGACAGGACATGGGGTAATGAGGTAATGAGTTTAAACTGGCACAGTGGAGTTTTAAACGGGATGTTAGGAGGAAGTTCTTTCCAGTGAGGGTGGTGAGACACTGGAACAGGTTGCCCAGGGAGGTTGTGGCTGCTCCCTCCCTGGAGGTGTTCAAGGCCAGGCTGGATGAGGCCTTGAGTGATCTGGCCTCACTTGAGTGAGGATTGGAACTGGCTGATGTTTGAGGTCCTTCCAACCTAAACCATTCTATGGTTCTATGAATTGTGTGAGACAAGTAGCTCTGAGAAGTCTTCTTAGAGGATACAACTGCACATTTACAACTTCAGGCTACCTGGTAGTTGGCAATAAGAATCCTGCATAATAGCTTGTGTAGGAGTCTGCAGTGTGTACTTCCCTCTTGTTTGTTTGACACTTGAAGCTGACTTGTTTTAATGGCAGGAAGCTCCTCCTGAATAGCTGCTGCTTTTGGACACTGCACTATCACTGACGTTATTAGCTTGCTGATACCACTGTGACAACATCCTGCCCTCTTCCTGATGTAGTCCCATGCCACCTCATTTGGGAGGCAATATGCAGAAACAGCCACTTGCTGTAAAAGAAGAACGTTCTCAAGATGAAGAGGTCAGTACCTTTTCAGACACAAGGTGGTTTTATGGGACTGCACAGCTGGGAAGGCTTCAGCTTGGCATTAACTATTTGATATTTCATATAAAACTTTTCAAAGGTTGTATTTCTTGCTTCATAAACTTGTGGAATGAACCTGGATGTTAACCTTAGTGCATGGCAGTCCTCTGATAGAACTTGCTATCACAGATACATTATGTGGTTATGTTCCATTAGTTAATCACTTAAACAGGGCTAAGAAATGGAAATTATGGCATTTGGGTCTGATACGTTCTAAAGATCTGCTGACTCTCCTGTTTGGAGAGGAGACCAGCAACACTTAAAACCTTCCTTCACCGGAAAAAAATTACTTCTTTGTCTCTCATTCACACCCAAGAAAGTCTTTCTTGCTAGATATTATAAAAAATAAGAGCTCCTGAACTGACTTGCCAGCTCAATACTAGGTGACCAGCTGTTCAGCAGCACAGTACATTCTTTCCTCATGAGCACCATTTATATCTTAATAGTGTAAGCCCATGTGAGCAGGGATTTACATGGTTCTAGGTGCCAAACTTCTCAATGAGGCCACCAGGAGTAATTGGCTTCATGTTACACTTTTTAAGAAGCCTGAGACACGCCAAGCAAATGCACTCAGGCTTCATAATTTCTCTGTGCGTTGTTATATATTAGGACATTTCCCTAAGCAGTAAAGCATATGGAGGCTCACTGTGCTGCAGCTCTTGACAATACAATAATTACAGAGGTACATTAACTGCCTGCCTGCTACAGAAAGAAAGCACTATCAGGACTGCCTGTGTAAACAGGAAAGAACAGAAGTAGGACCTCTGCCATCACAACAGTCTTTTTCTGAGAGATATACCAGAGAAAGTCAGAATGGTAATGAACATGGAACATGTAGAGGAAAGATCTGCCCCTGTTATGACAATAGACACAAAAAGAATACTACCAAGTTGGACTTGGGGATGCTGGTGGATGAGAAGCTCAACATGAGCCAGCAATGTGCACTTGCAGCCCAGAAAGCCAACCAGAGCCTGGGCTGCATCAGGAGAAGTGTAGCCAGCAGGGCGAGAGAGGTGATTCTCCCCCTCTACTCTGCCCTGGTGAGACCCCACCTGGAGTACTGCATCCAGGTCTGGAGCCCCCAGTACAAGAGGTATGTGGACATGCTGGAATATGTCCAGAGAAGGGCCACAAGGATGCTCAGAGGGCTGCAGCACCTCTGCTATGAGGGCAGACTGAGGGAGTTGGGGCTGTTCAGTCTGGAGAAGAGGAGGCTCCCAGGTGACCTTCTTGTGGCCTTCCAGTATCTGAAAGAAGCCTACAAAAAAGCTGGGGAGGGACTTTTTAGGCTCTCAGGTAGTGACAGGACTATGGGGAATGGAGCAAAGCTGGAGGTGGGGAGATTGAGACTGGACATGAGGAGGAAGTTCTTCAGCATGAGAGTGGTGAGAGCCTGGAATAGGTTGCCCAGGGAGGTGGTTGAGGCCACATCCCTGGAGGTGTTTAAGGCCAGGTTGGATGAGACTGTGGGCAGCCTGATCTAGGGTAGGGTGTCCCTGCCCATGGTGGGGCGGTTGGAACTTCGATAATCCTTCCAACCCTGACTGATTCTAATATTCTATGATTCTAATTCCAGCAGCAAGGTATGGGGAGTCTTAATTCATTTATGCATCCAAAAGGATTCAATTTCCCTCCTATAATTGTTTCAATTTTATAACCAATTGCTAGAAATTCTTGGCAAAAAGATGTAAAAGCAATGAAGACAACCAGGAATGAAAGCAGAATGATCCCACTGATCCTTTTGTAACTAACCAAACACAAACAAGGATTAAACACGGATAACTTCTGTTTACTATTTCAACGGCAAAATCAGTTCTAGAACAGCGTTTACAAAAAGGGCATATTGTTTCAGGCCTTCTGAGATCCACCTCTCTGCAGAAATCCTTTGTAATAGTCAAATGTTTATCATTTACAGCATTTCAAACAGGGCAACCCCAGGAACTGGAATGCAGCTGGCAGATGGTGAAAGAAATTAAGCTCATGACATGGTTCGGCAAACAGCAAATTACAGTAAGGTGGAGGTGCTTCCCACCTCAGGACGACTGCTGCACTTGGGAACCTCCTATGGCTCCACTGGAGCACACCAAAACTTCCCTGACTTCTATCAGCACAGAGCCAGACAGCAGAAGACTTGACAGGTTACCTTGAGACTGAATCCCAGCATGCCACAACCCTTCCCCAGCTCTTCCGTCTGTCCTTTTTACTAGGATCTGCTCTCCTGCAGAGCCTGGCAGCACTCTCCAGACAGATAACTACATGCCACATGATTAGGAGTCTAGGATAGAGGCATAGGAGATTTGCATAGATCTGTGCTGGAAATGGAAATTGGAGATGATCTTTTCATTTTCATTTAACCTACTTAAAAACAAAGGGAACTGAAACTCCGAATGCATTCAGCATCACTTGGATTTCACTGTGCGCTCTAGGTTACAGGGGAGTAAAAAACAAGGCTGCTTGCGGGGGCCTCGAAGGGCCAGTTCCAACTAAACAATATCCCAGTTCTGGAAATCAAAACTCATAACTGAATGTCCAAGCTGGAAAGTTCTGGGAGAAGGGGCTGACAATACACTCTGCATTTGAGCCTCCCTCCTTCATCAAAGCCTCACTATACTCCTCCCTATTCCTTGAAGTGGTTGGTTTCTTTCTTTGTTTTTTGGTTTTTGGGTTGGGTTTTTGTTTGGTTTTTTTTTTGCAGTGCTTTTTCCTATCTTCCTGTTAGGTGGAAACTGATGGAAACACCACAGTCTGAAGGTGCACCTCGGTGCATGAGCAACTAGACACAAACACTGCCCTAATATAGCTGCAGTGCTGAACATACAAAGCAGTCTTCTGAAAGGACATGACGCAGAGGCTCCTGTAATCAAAGCCTGCTGCCACGTTCTCCCATGCTGGCATCCTTCCTACTCACATTTCATATAATCTTCCTATTTAAAAAGCCCTGTAATTCTCAACATTACCACTGAATAATATATTTATTAATTTGTTAGTGCCACTAACTGTCCCTGAGGCTTTTCTTGGGAATGTGTGTCAGCTTATTGATTCGAGCCCTCCTCCCTCTTTGCTCTGCCTTTCTCCTCTGCCAGGCAGGCAGAACACACTTCTGTGCTGCTTCAGGTCATAATTGGAAAAAAGATAGAAATGTTCAATATGACTCATACATAATTCAGCTTATCAGCTACCCAGGAGAAATGAGAGAAGAAGGTATATGCACGTCTATTTCTCCTGCTATCAACAGGAGAAATAATTTTGAGTTACACAAAAGTATGTGCAGCTTGGTCACAACAGGATTTGCAGTTAGAAGGGAAAACTAACAGACATGGGAGTAGAGAATGAGAGGGTGGTAGGGAACCGGACCGTTAAAAGAGGTTCACTTGTCTCAGAATTCCCAGTTCCTCCAGGAGACTGGACTCATGCTTCTCACTTAATATTCATAATGGAATAGCTTGGCAATTAGAAAGGATTATCTGCCTCTGATCTGCAAAACGCTGCAGAACTCTAAATAAAATCAAGCTCCAGATTAGTCAGCTACAGAGACATCTAATAACAGCCTGCTAAACCCTGACTGTGACTTCTGGATTTAACGTTAAGGCCCTATGTTCTAAAGAGCAAATTGTGGAAGAAGCATTAAAACTTATTGTTATAAAGGATTTTTAATGTAAAAATCAATATGTGCTCTGTATTTAGCACCATGCAACCGTGAGGATGTCTGTGACAGAGCTTTGTCATGCACCAGGGACTACTGCATTAGTCAAATTCTTGAAAGGAAGTGCAGAATATCTGCATCATTCAAACTGCCACCTGAGAGCAATTACAGAAATTATTTTAACCCCAGAAGCAGAGGGAAAATCCAATTCTAGCTGACAGTCTTGAAGGTATCAAGGGCTCTGTGTGAAATGTGTCATTTTCAAATACCTCTACAAAATTCATGTTAGGAAAATGATGGCATAATGGAAGGGTGGCCTCTGTGATTTTGGGGTCACTGAGACTAAGCACAACCCCTATCAGGGCACTGA
Source organism: Psilopogon haemacephalus (assembly GCA_013396835.1). NCBI lineage: Eukaryota > Metazoa > Chordata > Aves > Piciformes > Megalaimidae > Psilopogon > Psilopogon haemacephalus. The sequence goes on along the minus strand of VWZI01015781.1, from coordinate 28,908 downwards.
GTTGCAGTATCGACTTTACCAACGTGTAAGCAAGCAAAAAAATTCACACCTACAGAATGCAGGAAGACAACACACAGTAATAAATCATCATAAGTGGAAAAAAATAAATAAAATCCAGACTTGTCCATAGAGTCTCCCCCCCAAAAAATATATATATAAAATGTTTTCTCTTAAATATGGATACATCATGACAGAAGTCATCATCTTTGTCAGTAAAGTCAACATGAGAGGAACATGTAGCTCTTCATCCCCTTTGATCAAGCTCACAACCCTAAATGCATGAGCACATAAAGCTGTTACACAGCCAATGCTTCTTAATTTTACCCATTAGGAGGATGCACAGCAAAGGGCTGATACTCCTCTTAGAGAGGAAAGCATAGGCCCTAAGTTTGCAGATCAGTTCTGACCTTATGGGGTCCTGCTAAACAGGCATTACTCCCAATTAAAGGACGTTTCCAAAGAGAGAAGCAGGTTCTGTGCTTGGCTGGTAACAACTTTTGTTTCCTGGCTCCTAGATCGTGTGCAGACATGTCTGTTCCCACCTCATCAGGAAATCAGTGAGAGCACCAGGGAGCTGAGAAATGCTGTTGTCCTCCTTTATGCAAGGCATGCCTCAGTGGGCCTTTGAACATTTAACACAGAGCAAATAAATTATTAGCGTGTGTGCATGTGCATACACATCTTAGATGCATAGACAACTGCAGACAAAGAAAACAGGAATGTGCCTGGACCAGTTGTGTATTCAAGTATCTACTATCACCAAAAAAATCAGTTCAAAGAATCATTTAAGCACAGATCTGCACGTAAACTGCTGAAAGAGCTCCACTGCACTTGATGCACTCCTATACACATCTGCAAAGGCAAGAAGTAGCTACAAAAAAACCCCAAAAAAACCCAAAAACAAAACAAAAACCAAAACACCTGCTTTTACTCCTGTGCTGGTTTGAATTAATTGGAGAATTTGAGTGAGAAATTAGACTATTGCCTGAGAGAAGGAAACACAGTATGTTACTTCACCAGAGTTTTACTGAGAAGGAAAAAAACCCTGTTTTTAAAGTGCTGTTCACAAAACACAGATAGCATGTGGTTTCTGACTGCTCTGGCTGTGGCTGCTTCTCTTGCATGGTCTCCTTTGTCTCTCTGTCTTGGTAGCTAATTCAGAGTAAAACTACTAACTTATCTCCTACTACTAACCCCCCTGGCCGATCTACTTCAGCTTATCTTCAGCATCAACAGGTGGTGAGATAAGACTGGGGAAGGAGAGAAAGGTGATAGGAGGTGGTTGGTTACTCCTCTCTTGGAGATTTGTGTCTCTGAGAGGGCTGTGGTGTTTCTGTATTACCTTTTTATTGTATATATCTGTAAATATCTGTTATACCTTGTAAATATTTGCTTGTCTATTGTGCATTGCTGTAAAAGAAAGCTTCATTTATTAACTTCCAGTGTTTTTGAGTCATAGCTGGGGTTTATAAAAGGTGGGGGGGCAGATAACTGCTTAAACCACTACAACTCCCCAGTGATTTTTTAATTCTGTAGCACCTGCTATCCCATGCCTAATAATCCTCCTGAAGAGCAAGCTGTTCCTTTAAGATGCTCCACCCCCAGAAAAAGATACACAATCACATCAAGTATTGAATGATTTCTCCGATTCCCATCACCGCGGCGTCTGAGTACATTACAGTCATTTAATGTATTCTTTGTCACAGAGCAGAGAGGAAAATATGATTACCTCTGCACTATGAATGGGGATGGGAGGACAAGGCACAATAGGTGACCTGTCATGTGTGGCTGGCACACTCGCCGTCGGGATAACCAGTTTCCGCTGGTTCAAAAACCATGCAACAATGAACGCTTTCCAGTCTAGTTCTTTTTCATTACTCAAAAGTTTCTACATCCAATCCACACGCAGCAGGCCATCTGACAAAGCCTCTTCCTGCTTGTCTTAGCACATGCATGTTAAAAGAAAACAGCACATGCCAAGTTAAATAGCACATGCGAGTTAAATAGCACATGCAAGTTAAATAGCACATGCGAGTTAAGTAATAATTGGTCGGGCCAAATGCCCCAGGTTTGTAACATCTCAGCACATTTACAAAGTCCTATACTAATTCTATAACACACTGATATCCTGAACAAAACGTCCTTAGAAGTAGACAACGACTCTGAAAATCTGATATAAAAAAAAAAAGTCATCCACTGATCACAAGTCCTTCATATCTAAGAGACTGCTCTTCCGCAAATCGTTCCATGTAGGAGAAATAACACAGCAAGCAAATTAAAATTTAGCCATACAGCAGACAAAGATCAAAATCTATTCCTAAATAGGAGGAAGAGTAACAAGCTGTGACTACAGTGAAAAGTAAACCTAGCTGAATTCCACATCAAATTAAAAATCTGAAGAGTAACTTGAAAATCTACTCAACGCAATCCAGAAGGCGCAGCAACGCGGATTAAGTTTCTGACTGTCAGATAACAGGTCTTGCTCTGAAGACAGATATTATATCAAAGCAGACAGATGAGAAAACGTCTCTTTAGCTAGCCCTCCAGGTTAGAAATGACACACCTGAGAAAACACAACTAAAGCACTTTAAAGAAAGTTCATAATCTGTGACTCTGTAACGACTGTCAGAAAAATATTAGCTTCTATCACTAAGAGGAAATTACAGCACATGACTGAGGACGAACACAGCTTTTCCATACCAAGCTACAATCACCGCTTCATTTAAAGTCACCACGCCAACAGGTAGGTACCAAAGCCATGTCTTCTGCCACCTAAGGCATGGGAAAGCTTCTCACTTACCTTCTAACACTGTTAATTTGGCACTTGTGTTTATCTCCCCAACACTGTTGGTTGCTGTGCACTCATAGATAGCTTCGTCTCGGTGAACACGCAGAGGCTGTATCCGCAGAACCGATCCTGATCCATCATCAAACTCAATAACCTTTAACAATGAAAAGAAAGCACTTGTTTACTTCTGCTACAAAACCTGACACTCAAAACAACCCAGAGGTTAAAAAAAAAACAACCTCCAAAACCCAAACAACAACAAGCCCTGTAAGCTATAAAATGCCATGCAATTAGTCAACTGTTCCAAATCCAGAAATGCAAAAGTTTCAGGGTCAGGAAGATATTTGTCCTCTGAGGAGGCCAAAACAAATGAAGATCCAATGAGGTTCCTTATGAATCAATTAAAGTTGGTAAATTATCAACCTGGTAATAAAGATGTGGATCAGATGATTTAAAACATCTGAGCCAAATTTGCACTAATGGTTTTCCTAATGACACCAACAGCAATTTACTGCCAACTTTCACCTTGGTGGAAGAGCAGAACGATAAACTCCTGTGGGTTTACCAGAAAAAAACTAACAGTAACAAAGCTAGAATAAAACCTTGAGCATCAATGTTAATAGATGAGGGGCGAGGAACTAATGTCATTTACCTGCACCTGAGTAAAGCCTTTGACACTGCCCTGCAACATATCCTGGTCTCCAAGCTGGTGAAACATGGGTTTGATGGGTGGACTACCAGATGGATAAAGAACTGGTTTGATGGCTGCACCCAAAGAGTGGCTGTCAATGGGTCCATGTCCAAGTGGAGACCAGTGACAAGCAGAGTCTCTCACGGATCACTCCTGGGACCAGCTTTGTTTAACATCTTTGTGGGTGACATGGACAAAGGCATTGAGTGCACCCTCAGTAAGTTTGCTGACAACACCAAGCTGTGTGGTGCAGAAGACAGGCTGGAGGGCAGCGATGGCATTCAGAGGGACCTGGACAAATTGGAGAAGTGGGCACAAGCCAACTTCAGGAGGTTCAACAAGACCAAGTGCAAGGTCCTGCAGCTGGGTCAAGGCAATCCCAAGCACAAATCTAGGCTGGGCAGTGATTGGCTGCAGAGCAGCCCTGAGGAGAGGGACTTGGAGGTTCTGGTGGATGAGAAGCTCAACATGAGGCAGCAATGTGCACTTGCAGCCCAGAAAGCCAACCAGAGCCTGGGCTGCATCAGGAGAAGTGTGGCCAGCAGGGCGAGGGAGGTGATGCTCCCCCTCTACTCCACTCTGGTGAGACCCCACCTGGAGTACTGCATCCAGGTCTGGATCCCCTATTACAAGAAGGATGTGGACATGCTGGAGCATGTCCAGAGAAGGGCCACGAGAATGCTCAGAGGGCTGCAGCACCTCTGCTATGAGGACAGACTGAGGGAGTTGGGGCTGTTCAGTCTGGAGAAGAGAAGGCTCCCAGGTGACCTTCTTGTGGCCTTCCAGGATCTGAAGGGGGCCTACAGAAAAGCTGGGGAGGGACTTTTTAGGCTATGAGGTAGTGCCAGGACTAGGGGGAATGGAGCAAAGCTGGAGGTGGGGAGATTGAGACTGGACATGAGGAGGAAGTTCTTCAGCATGAGAGTGGTGAGAGCCTGGAATGGGTTGCCCAGGACGTGGTTGGGGCCACATCCCTGGAGGTGTTTAAGGCCAGGCTGGATGAGGCTGTGGGCAGCCTGGTCTAGGGTAGGGTGTCCCTGGGCATGGCAGGGGGGTTGGAACTAGATGATCTTTGTGGCCCCTTCCAACCCTGACTGATTCTACAACTCTAAAGTGCAGGCTAACCCCAGCAGAAAGTGAGGAGTTTTCATGTCCTTCAGCATCAAGTATTTTGCAACTCTGGCATAATCAACACTGATGTCATTACGATTCCTTCCCCAGCATAACGAATTATGATAAATTATGTCCTTAATAAATCATTGCCTTTCCATCCATCCTGCTAGGCTGTAACTCACATCAGTCTAACTCCGAGATGGAATAGAGGGATGTTAGTCTGCAGCTGGATCACTACATGATACTCCATAAGAGCAAGGCTGTGAAGGCTCAGCCTCGGGCCACCATTAATGCCAAACTCATCCTTCTCCTACTACTGAGCCCAGAAAAAGTTAGAAATATTAACTGAACTACAGATGGTGACAGCAGGAGGGCAAGGCACCAGCCCCTCTCCTGCCAGCTGAGAACTGGAGGGGGAGACGAAGTGACTGAGTTACACTTAGTTCCAGACACATGTGCAGCACACTGGGACCTGCATTACCCTCGTGCAGGATTTTTACTCTGTTTGCAAGAGCCCTGTTTAGGAAAGCTTCTCACAGTATGAATACAGAACGAGGGAAGATAAGGAGAAGGAAAAATAATGTGTACAAGACTCGGCAATGACAGGAGGAACAGGGAGAAATCAAAAGATAACCAAGATCAGCAAAAGTCTGATTTTCTTCACACTGGAAGGAATAGTCTCCTCTGTTATAAGTAACAGGAACAGCTTGCAAAAACAACCTAATTTAGGGTCACGTAGCAGCAACCAGGAGAAATCTCAACAGCATCACAGTACATTTTAAGAATTTTTTTTTTCAATGAAATATGGAACTGTGACAAAATGCTACACTTTCTTTAACCTTTACTCTGCTCTCGTCAGACCCCACCTGAAGTACTGTGAGCAGTGCTGGTGCCCCCAGCACAAGAAGGACATCAAACTGTTGGACAGAGTCCAGAGGAGGACCACGAAGATGATCAGAGGGCTGGAGCACCTGTGCTATGAGGACAGGCTGCAAGAGTTGGGTTTTTTTAGCCTGGAGAAGAGAAGGCTTCCAGGAGACCTTATAGTAGCCTTCCAGTATCTGAAGGGGCTACAGGAAGGCTGGGGAGGGACTTTACACAAAGTGCTGTAATGACAGGACAAGGGGGAATGGGTTTAAACTGGCAGAGGGGAGATTTAAATGGGATGTTAGGAAGAAGTCCTTTCCAGTGAGGGTAGTGAGACACTGGCAGAGGTTGCCCAGGGAGGTTGTGGCTGCTCCCTCCCTGGAGGTGTTCAAGGCCAGGCTGGATGAGGTCTTGAGCGACCTGATCTAGTGGGAGGTGTCCCTGCCTACGGCGGGGTGTGTGGGGGGGTGGAACTGGATCATCTTTGAGGTCGCTTCCAATCTGAACCATTCTATGATTTACATAGGGTAGGGATATGACCAAATTTTTAAATAAGCCCAAGTCAGATACAGATTAATTCACACCAGTGACAAGGACAAAAATGCTAGGAGATGAAACAGCAGAAAAGCTCTTTTGCACAAACACTATCTGTGAGAGGAAAGGAGCTACAACTACTGGGGACATCTGAGACTAGAAATGCTGTTCATTTCCTACTGCTGGGCACCTCTTGTGTATAGTAACTCAGCATGTGCCCATCAGTTTTATTTAGTTATATTTTTCTCCATTTAAACAGAATTCAAATTTTCCTCCAAATAAAGACTACTTTAGTAATGAGGTCAAATTAATAGTTACCTAGCAAAAAAAAAAAAAAAAGAAATCTGTCATTCACTGTGTTCTAACACAGTAAAAATGCCTCAACTATGTATCAAAACTGATGTGAATCGAGACATGAAATTGCTTGTACAAATGCATAGCCCTCTGGACAGCCACAATAAGTAAATTCACTATAAAGGTTATATCTGCTCACAAATGAGAATGTTTAAATGGTTACAATACAAGGAAAATTTAACCTTTACTAGGGAAAAATAACAATGTAAAACAAGATTAAAATTGATTACTTTAATCAAGGTTTTCTGCTCACATACAAAATCATGATTAAAACCGGTGACTTGAATCAATCCATTCTGGGCAGCAAAGTCATCCTGTGCTCCAGTCAGAAAAGCAAAAACATCAAAGACAGGGGATTAGAGGAGAGGCAGCAGAATGGTAGAAGGGTCAAATATCCAAGGGCGGTTTTATAGGAAAGAGCCCAACTTCAACAAAGGAAAGCAGAGAAAATAATGGAGAAAATCAGTGGAAGTGCATTTCCTATTTAAAATATGAACGAAATTGTAACCTTTTTCAAAAGCATTTCTGATACTTCTTCTTTTCCTTCTCCTTTCTCTCAGACTTTGGTTCACAGGGAAGTCAATTCGCCCTCCAGGATAACTTTGCCATTCCCCTTCCAAGAGCATTTATAGAAGTAGCCATCACTTGGAAAAACTTTCCAGCAGTGTTTTGGCATCCCACTTTTGAACTTCCCTGGGGACAGCAGGCTATGCAGGTGCCTTATCAACCTTCACAATGGAAACAGAAAATCACTGCTGTCTCCAGCTCTTATCTGTCACCCAGTTCAGTGACCTTAAGTCTCAGTTTCCATTCTGAAGAAGGATGTCCTGTGTGTGTGCTTTTAAGCATCAAGGGCAATGCCTGCTCTAAAGATTGCTCTAGGTTCTGTCTCGTAGTGATGTAGAGATGTCCAGCTTGCAATAATGATTTTTGTGTAATTAAGACCTATAAGCATTAGTATGATTAGTGCATTTTTATTTTAGGGGGTTTGGGGTTTTGGTTGTTTTTTTTGGTAATTACCTCAAAGCGCTGGGAACTGACTTTCTTCCCCTTCTTCATCCACGTGATACGAGGTTTGGGCTCTCCTGTTGCCTGGCACACAAAAGAGGCCACTCCTCCAGAAATCCCAATCTGATCTTCAGGAGCTTTCATAAACGTTGGCTTGCCTGGAAAAAAATAACCAAATCACCCCCATGAGGACACAACATCAGATCAGCAAAAGGCGTGTGTCATGTTAATCTAAATTATAAGGTAATTGGTACTGCTACAACAAGCCCAGGTTGAAGGGCCTCGGCCACAGCAATTGAGCACAGACTGTACAACATGACAAGCACAGTTTCTACTCCACTACCTTTTTTTTCCTGAAATGAACAAAGTCCATCTGGCTTGCCCTCTATTAAGGGCAACAGAAAATCATAGAAGGCACCACAAGGATCATTGAGTTCCAACCCCACTGCCATGCCCAGGGACACCCTACACTACATCAGACTGCCCAAAGCCTCATCCAGCCTGGCTGCAAACACCTCCAGGGATGTGGCCCCAACCACCTCCCTGGGCAACCCATTCCAGGCTCTCACCACTCCCATGCTGAAGAACTTCTCCTCACATCCAGTCTGAATCTCCCCACCATCAGCTTTGCTCCATTCCCCCTAGTCCTGGCACTACCTCATAGCCTAAAAAGTCCCTCACCAGCTTTTCTGTAGGCCCCCTTTAGATCCTGGAAGGCCACAAGAAGGTCACCTGGGAGCCTCCTCTTCTCCAGACTGAACAGCCCCAACTCCCTCAGTCTGCCCTCATAGCAGAGGTGCTGCAGCCCTCTGAGCATCCTCGTGGCCCTTCTCTGGACATGCTCCAGCATGTCCACATCCTTCTTGTAATAGGGGATCCAGACCTGGATGCAGTACTCCAGGTGGGGTATCAGCAGGGCGAAGTAGAGGGGGAGAATCACCTCCCTCGCCCTGCTGGCCACACTTCTGCTGATGCAGCCCAGGCTCTGGTTGGCTTTCTGGGCTGCAAGCGCACACTGCTGCCTCATGTTGAGCTTCTCATCCACCAGAACCCCCAAGTCCCTCTCCTCAGGGCTGCTCTGCAGCCAGTCACTGCCCAGCCTGGATTTGTGCTTGGGATTGCCTCGACCCAGCTGCAGGACCTTGCACTTGGTCTTGTTGAACCTCCTGAAGTTGGCTTGTGCCCACCTCTCCAACCTGTCCAGGTTCCTCCTAGATGGCATCCCTGATGGAGGGCTCCTCCCAGCCTCCTGGGCATTCATTCAGATATACCTCAATTTGGAAGCATTTTAACTTTTTTTAATAAAAGGATTTTTTTCAGGTTTATAACGTGGTCGCAGCACTGAAAGTTACAGAACAGCTAAAACAGCAAATCTACAAAATGTACCACAGACTGAAATTAGTTTTCTTGAAAGCTGTGAAGACCTTCATCAAAATTAGCCCATGAAATTTTAAGCACAAAAATAACAATCTTTAATTTCGTTTTAGGTGAAGACTGATATAAAAAAATCCTACAGTCTATAAAGTATCTGGAAAGCTGCACAGGCTGGCCTATATTTGGCAAGAAACTAATCACTGAATGTGAAAGTCAGCAAAGAAGCCAAAGTGACATTCAGGCCTGAAAGACTCAGCAAAAATGGAATAAAATAAAATAAAATAAAACCATGCAACGTTTTAACAATCAATAAAAGATGTTTCACAAAAACAGAGTTGTCTTCTAGATTTACTTGACAGCTGTGGACGGAAAAAGGTAAACACGCAGGTGGAAGGTTTGTATTTTTTCCTTCGCGCTCGCTGTACGGGAGAACGCTGATGTGTGATCCCAAGATGATTTTGAAACACTGCTTGGTTGAAGTGAGAAGTGTTTGATGATTTTGTGTCCCTCCAAAGCATTAACACGCCGCAGAGGGAGTTAACAGAGTCCACCCATTGATGTCATTCAGCTCGTAGGTCACGCTAAAATCCTGTTTCAAATACAATTCCAATTGACCACCTCAAAGATGAACCTGACCAATAAACAGGGCAGAGACAGCTACTGGGATATAGAGAGGTGAGAGTGAGAACAGGAACCTGTCCAGACCCAAGACACCAAGCCAATGTTCCAAGTCAATGTTCTGCATCTTCACATTCTGGACTCGTCCACAAATGCATCTTTGATGGATGGGGGGATGACATCTGTAAGCCCAGGAGCTTTAAAAACTAAACTCTTGATGAAGTTTCTCCAAGCTAGGAAGAATTCAGTGACCATCAAAGATTATAATCTTTAAACACATGTAAACCCTTAAAATTTAAAGGGTGAAGCTGAAAGTCACAGCTGAGCCAGCCGGGCAGAGTAGGGAGTGCAAGGGGCTCAGAGCAGCCATACAGAGCTGGGGGGCATGAGAAGATGGTGCCTCTGCCTCAGCAGCTGCAAGATGATACCTGCCCCTGAAGTTGTGAAGAGCAACTTTACCCTTAAACAGCAGTTTCTAGAGACTCTGCTAAGTGTGGTACCTTCATAATCCCATTTTCAGCCCACAGTAAGTGCTTATGAAGACCCCTACCATCCCCACAGCGTGGCCCTGAGTGATGCAACACACAGAGCAGCTCCACCAAGTGAAATAATCCCATTGCTGCTTTTGACAAAGTCCAGAGGCCAGGCTCTGCCCTACTCCAGCACATGTGGACCCAACAAGGGACGCTGCTGAGGGCCCAGAACCCTTCTTGTTTCACCCACCATCACGCTCTGTGCTGGGTGGTGGGGTGAGCTATAGGAGGGTTTTTGTGAGCAGAGCTCTAGGACAATCATGGCTCACTGCCACACTGTTTGTCATGGCAGCACCTCTGTGGCATCAAGTTTTAAAAGGGGCAAAATGCTTCATGGTGGTGAGAAATAAGGTAAAATTTGTGACCAACAGGCCTGTGAGCACCCCAATCAGAGGGATAAAAGCAGCATCACATGCTGCTCTGTCCTGCTCCGGTGGAATAAGAACTTCCTTGCCACCTGCAGCTGGGTAGGCATCTGTCAGCAGCCAAGGTCAACCTACTACAGCTTCATAGTGAAGGACAAGTTCAGACCAGCTGGCACTACCTGGAGAAGAAACCACCTGCTGAGGACACAGGTAGCAGAAAGGGGCCAGTGGTACATGACATGAGAAGCAGCAGGACAGCAGATCACTTCAAAACTTGCAACACCAGATGCTGAGTGCAGACTGTGGTTGTGTGCCTTAGAGCCCATCAACCACCCACACCAACCGCAGGCACCAGGGGACACGCCAGCCCTGAACCCAGGTGATCTGGAGGTCACAGCTGAGACACTAAGCTGCAAGCCTGGACCTCCACTACTGTTGCTTGCTTGGCTTTATTTCCAAAAGGCCTGTGCAGGCAGCACACCCACCAAGGCCAGCACTGTCCACGCAGAAATAGAGATGCATACTCTGTCCTCAGCAAAGCATCACAGACCTGACCACAGAAATTATTCACACATGTATGCTGGATTTTACCATCCCTGGTGAAGGAGTCCCATGATTGCACGAAGGAAATAGCTCAAGCCCCAGAAAATGCCTTTTAAGGCATGATGGTTTCCTGATATGAACAGCAAATAATTATTAAGTGTGCTCCCTTAACTGATGCTGATTCCACATATTTACTCAGCTATAATCATGTCTATTTCTACTTAGTTTATATTTACACATATCTATGTTTATTCACCTCTCATCTATCCCAGGGAAATGTTAATTTAGTGTTCAGGCTGCTAGTGATTGCAGTGTGATTGACTGTTTTGCTATGCTATGTGCTGAGCTGATGTCTTGTCTTGCATTTTGGTAGATGATTTTTTTTTTTTCTTTTTCATTTTCTCTTATTTACTCTGTTATCTTAGCAAAACACTGTAAATTTTTCAAAAAGACAAACACAGCAGAATTAAAAAAAACTTCTGTCCTTGAAGAATACAATGGAGTTATTTCCCTCACTGTACACCTACTCCCCGGCTTGTACACTGAGGACTTACTTTACTTTTGCACTTCTTTTTCTTTTTTTTTTTTTTTTAATCAATACTATTAAAAAACAGAACAAAAGGAAACAGAACGTTCACCTGCAGTAAAACCTAAAGAAAAACCTTCTGCCTTCTTCAGCTTGAACTTACATCATGATAACAAATCTTTTCCCCTTGCACATCTAATTGAGCAACACTGATTTCTGGAAACTATTTAAACCCCCTGAGACTGGTAAGAAAAACATACCTATGTATAAATCAAATTCTCATGCAGTCTGGGAAAGGGTATCTCTATAAAACCATTTTAAACATTTGTGTGCCCTACAGTTTTGAAATGGAAGGAAAGTACTAATTAGGCAAACCTAAAATCCTGAGTCCTAGCCCCAGGACAATAGAGTCAGGCAGGGGCATACGTATTTTAGAGCTGTTTGGTAACTACTACAGCAAATCCCAAAACTCATCTCAGTGTAAGCTAACAGAAGTGTGACAGCTTATCCATGAAAAACTTGGTTATCTGTGGAAAATGCATATTGAGTGTACTAGACTAACACCACACCTCCCCTCCAGAGGAAGCTGCTGTGGAACACATCACCAGTTACCTCCAAAGGGCAGTAGCAAGCACCAGGGCCAAGTGTTGCTACAAGCAGTCTTTGTTAGCCTGTTTGGAGCTTTTGCACTGCTAGAGCGGCCCTAAAAACAAGATCAGAAAAAAATAAGGATGTACCCAAAATAGAGCATTTAATCAGTAACCTAATTGTTGTCTGTCTCCTCTTCTTAAATTCGACATGACCACAGCGTCCACAAAGAATTACTGAGGCGCTGAGCTGAGCTGTTTGTTGTTCAAATAAACTATAAACAAATACAAAGAACTGGAATGTTTTTCCCAGTGAAATCCTGTCTTTCCCCCCTGATGACCTAAGCACCAGCTGAACTTGGAGAGTTTTTAATTACAAGTCTAAAAAAGAAAAAAAAAAGAAAATAAAAAGAGCTATCATAGAATGGTTTAGGTTGGAGGAGACCTCAAAGATCATCCAGTTCCAATACCCCTGTGCCATAGGCAGGGACACCTCCCACTAGATCAGGTTGCTCAAGACCTTATCCAGCCTGGCCTTGAACCCCTCCAGGGAGGGAGCAGCCACAACCTCTCTGGGCAACCTGTGCCAGTGTCTCACCACCCTCACTGGAAACAACTTCCTCCTAACATCCCGTTTAAACCTCCCCTCTGCCAGTTTAAACCCATTACCCTTTGTCCTGTCATTACAAGACCTTGTGAACAGTCCCTCCCCAGCTCTCCTGCAGGCCTCCTTCAGATACTGGAAGGCTACTCTAAGGTCTCCTCGAAGCCTTCTCTTCTCCACGCTGAAAAGCCCCAACTCTCTCAGCCTGTCCTCATAGCAGAGCTGCTGCAGCCCTCTGAGCATCTTCGTGGCCCTCCTCTGGACTCTCTCCAACAGTTCCATGTCCTTCTTGTGTTGAGGGCTCCAGAACTGCACACAGTACTCCAGGTGGGGTCTGTCGAGAGCAGAGTAAAGGTGCAGAATCCCCTCCCTTGCCCTGCTGGCAATGCCTCTCTTGCTGCAGCCCAGCACACAGTTGCTGTCTGGGCTGTGTGTGCACACTGCAGGCTCATGTTGAGCTTTTCATCACCCCAGACCCCCAGGTCCTTTTCCTCAGGGCTGCTCTCAGCCACTCACCACCCAGCCTGGATTTGTGCTTGGGATTGTGCCCACCCATGTGCAGGACTTTAACTTGGCCTTGTTGAATTCCATGAGCTTGGCCTGGGCCCACCTCTGCAGCCTGTCCAGGTCCCTCTGGATGGATCCCTGCCCTCCAGCAAGTCAACTGTGCCACACAGCTTGGTGTCAGCCACAAACTTGCTCAGAGTGCACTTGATGCCTCTTTCCATGTCACTGACAAAGATGTTAAACAGCACTGGTGTCAGCACTGACCCCTGAGGGACACCACTTGTAACTGGTCTCCAGGTGGACATTGTGCCCTTGATCACCACTCTCTGTGTGCGACCATCCAGCCAATATCACATTCCAAAGACAAGTCTGTGAAATATCAACTTGAGAGAGCACCTCCTGAGCAAGTCTTGGGTGACAGCAGGGAGAGGTGCTGGATGGCTCTGTGCCCATCACACCCACATTCACTTACTCCATAGCATGGAGTAACAACTCCTGCCTGGTTTATTTGTCATTTGATAACTCTAAGCCCAAACAACTCCAGCTTCTGTCTCCCTCTCTGCTCTGTGTCAGATCCCTGGAGCATATTCAGCCCTCAACCTCTAAGCTAATTCTTGCTCTTGCTTCATAGCCAAGTTCCCATTCATTGGGAGGGGAAATTACTGTTATCATAATTTCTATTCAGGCAGAAGCTTCAGGCAGGAGAATGAGAAAACTGTCACCTTCTTGGCTGAAATTTTCTGTCTGGTCTTTAAATTATTCTAGAGAGCTTATGGAAATGACATCGTTCTGAGGAGGAAGACCATGAAAAATAAAACTCTCTTCTTACAAGAGCAAGAAACAGGCTTCATATTACTTGGCTGGGAAAAAGAAATAAACCAACTTTCTCAGACATGCTCTCCATTGAGAAATGTTTTTTTGTTCTTTTTTTACAAAAAAAAAAAAATAAAACCCCAAAAAACCCAACAACAACCAAACCCAAACAACAAAAGCAAACCTTCAGAAGAAAAGGATTTGCTTTTCACAGTTGATAAGACATAAAAATCACTTGCTAAGCAAAGCCAATCGCCAATCACAAGGGGAGCAAAGTGGTGTGGAAGAGAATCTAGCAGAGATTTAGGCACACACAAGCCTACTTTAATAACATCAACCTTATGCAGAGTCCTGTGATGAACTAGAGTGTGATGCTTTCAAAAGAAAGGCTCACTCTAATTACATTTTAAGAGGTCCAAAAGAACATAGGTCCAGAAAGCCATAAAGATAGGTAGAGGTAGACAAGTTAGGTATGCATTAATCAGCCAGGCTGTCCTCTGTCCTCCCTACCAAAAGCAAATGTGATGGGTTTGGGAGCAGGACCTGAAGCCCTCAAAAGTAGAACCTCTGGTCTGCTGGAGAGTCACTGACACAGCTTTCCTGAAGGGCAGCTCAGAGTGACAGTCAGACAATCATGGAGACCCATCTCTCACTCATAGTTTGCATAAATTCACTCTTATTCTCTATTCTAGATAATTTGCTTGTTGTGAAACAAATGCTGTAAGTTGGAAAATCACCTCAGCTGCTATTTAAATATCTTGCCCTACCAAACATTTGTAGCAGAGTAACATTTCACATCTCTTTTTTCCAGATTTCCCTACCTTTACAAGAGCAGCTCAGGCACTTCGGCATGTGCTGTTTTCAGACTGTGCAGCTTCTCAGCGAACCCAAAGGACTTTCACAGGGGGAAAAGCCTCTCTTGCCAAATTTCCTTCAAGGCCACGGCACAGAGGTGTAGCCTCCCTCTAACTTGGCAAGGTGCCTTTTATGTGAACCGTGGCCTCTGAGAAGGAACATATGATCTGCATTACCTGACTTGAATGCCAGCCAGAGCCTTGAAAAAGTGAGGCTGGCGCATGTGTATTTTATTCAGCACAGATCCTCCTGCTTTGCTACACGCTAAGCACACACCAGTCACCTAAAAGATGCTTCCTTTTAATTCTCATCAGAGCCAAAAAAATTTCAAGTGGCTGAAACATATGTCAACACAAATAGAATCATAGAATCAGTCAGGGTTGGAATGAACCACAACGATCATCTACTTCCAACCCCACTGCCATGTGCAGGGACACCCTACCCTAGATCAGGCTGACCAGAGCCTCATCCAGCCTGGCTGCAAACACCTCCAGGGATGTGGCCCCAATCACCACCCTGAGCAACCCATTCCAGGGCCTCATCACTCTCATGCTGAAGAACTTCCTCCTCACGTCTAGTCTGAATCTCCCCACCTCCAGCTTTGCTCCATTCCCCCTAGTCCTCTCACTACCTCATAGCCTAAAAAGTCCCTCCCCAGCTTCCTATAGTCAAGTATTAATATTGTTTCATTTCAGAGACTCATCATTAGGTGGTTCCTTAAAATAAATGGGAAAATTAAGTCAACTCCTGATGTTTTGGGGTTTTTTTTTCAGTATTTAGCACCCACATCAAACATACCTCATCCAAAAAGTTAAATTCAGAAACTGGCAACCATGCTGCTCCTCCTGTTCTTGGGGATGCTGTTTTCCCAACGAGTTGCACTCAGGTTTGAGAAAAATGAATTATTAAAAGAAGGCCTGCAATTAAGTGTCCTGTGAACGCTCACCCTGCTGCGAGACATCTTAAAGAAAAATATCTCGTGTCCTCATGCTACAGGTGCCCACTGTTCCAGAATAGAAGAGCAGCCAAAAATAAGACCAGCACTGTTTGAGAGGGGAGGTTATATTTTTGTCTGAAAGCTGTTATGACCTGGGCTAAATTAAGACTGAAAGTAGTCTCCTTTGTGAAGGAAAAAGTTACAGTTGTGATATGAGATGAACTAGACAAGCACATATAATAGGCATACATGGGTAACCTTATTTAGGTGCTTGGGCTCGATGAATTAGAAGAGGTTATTAATCATGCACAGAAAGATCATAATGGGAATAGTTCTTGTGCCTGGGAATTCTGAAATTCAGGTTTAACTCCCTGCCTTTAACCTTCCCTGTCACATATACCAAGGCACACCTGTGCCTCAGCTTCCACTGTAAAACTTTCCTGCTGCTTTCACATGGCTGCTGTCAGGACAAATATGGAAAAAAATGATGATACAGCTCAGTTGTTACAACCCTGTGAAGAAACCAAGAGTGACACAGACCTTCTCATGTTCATGACTGACTTTGAAGTGGAAATAAAGGTGTCTGGAAGACTGAGGTGGCCCTTTCTTACAGGTATGGCAAGGGTATTTCTCTTTCTTTTGATTCCTTTATGGTCACGGATGATTGATATATGTGCATGGATGACTGATATCTGTGCATGGATGGATGCCTGCTGGAAAGATACTCCAAGGAAGACTACTCCATGATTTTATTCTCCAGCATCTGTTGCAGGGCACAAGGCTAGACAGTGGGCTCTCCAGCTAGCTTTATGTTTTCTTTTCAATATGTCAGTTGTGCTGCTTTGAACTGATTAAGAGGATTTGAATGAGAAATTAGACTATAGGCTGAGAAAGGAAAGCACTGATGATGCTACTTTACTCAGGTTTACTGAGAAAGAAAACAAATGTTTAAGAGTTGCAACCCAAATATAGGTAAGACAGACCACTTTGGGCTGTGGCTGCTGCTGCATGGCTTGCTCTGTCTCCCCTTGCTTTTCTTAGCTGGATCTGAATAATTTCACTAACTTCTTTCCTGCTGCTAATCCCCCTGGCCCATCTACCTTTGCCCATCTGCTGCATAAGATAGATGGTGAAATAAGATTGGGGAGGGGAGAAGGTGGTAGGGTGGTTAAAACCCCCTCTTAGAGATTCTGATCTCTGGAAGGGCTGTGGTGTTTCTGTATTACCTTTTGCTGTATATATCTGTAAATATAGAATCATAGAATCAGTCAGGGTTGGAAGGAACCACAAGGATCATCCAGTTCCAACCCCCCTGCCATGCCCAGGGACACCCTACCCTAGATCAGGCTGTATAGAGCCTCATCCAGCCTGGCCTTAAACACCTCCAGGGATGTGGCCCCCACCACTCCCCTGGGCAACCCATTGCAGGGCCTCACCACTCTCATACTCTGAAGAACTTCCTCCTCACATCCAATCTGAATCTCCCCACCTCCAGCTTTGCTCCATTCCCCCTAAGTATCTGTTATATATTGTAAATATCTGCTTGTATATTGTGCAAAGCTGTCAATATAAAGCTTCGTTTATTAACTTCCAGCCATCTGAGTCCTAGCCTGGGTTATTTCAAAGTGCCAAAACACCACAGTCATAATTTAAACATAATTCCTGTCCCTTTGTAGTTATTAGGAAGGTCTGGCAAAAGGCAATTTTTCAACCTCGCACTTTTAATTCTGGTACATTTTGCAAGCATCAAGAGCCTTGCAGTAACATTTCTTCAACAACAGCTCATCAAAGCATCAGTAGGTCTTGGTGACTTCATCCTTTACTTCTCCTATTTGGTTTTACTTCACTAAGATGAAAGCACTTTGCATACAAAGCTTTTGTTCTTTATTGCTTGGTGCAAGGTATTTGCTAAATCAATGCAAATACATATACTGGGGTGCTGATGCTCAGATACAGACACTATTTTCTTCTTATCCAATGTAATGGATCATAACCCTTTCTCCCACTGACTTTGGAAAACACTTCCCAAGCACAGAAAAGGGCACTGTGAACTCAACACGTTTCTCAGAGTGCTCTGAATTACAGGTTACCTAATGTTATCTGTGCATCCTCCCCTCCTGTTTTATCATCTTATTGTTATTAGGTTTTAATAATGAAGAGATTCCCAACATTTAGGACAAACTTCAATCCGGTTTTAGCAGTTGAGTTTTCCACCTTCAGGTGTGGTTGTTCACGATAATCAAATACACAAACACCATCTTAAGGCCGGTTCCGTTTTCCCTTACCTTAATTTCCTGACTTCCATAAAAAGTTATTCATTGATACCTTTGGAGTTCATACAAAACTAAATCATATAATCACAGAATGGTTTAGGTTGGAAGGGACCTCGAAGATCATCCAGTTCCTGTGCACTTAAATGAATAAGCAAGTTCAGTTCTACATGGGTAGAACTGTAGGATGAGCCTGCTTTAATTAGGGCTGGTGAGACTCCTCAGCACTCCTGCTGTTTGCTATCATAAACATCTTGCATGTGTTTGCAGCACAGTCAGAAACAGTCGTATGGGGCAGGTGCTTCTTTTAAAGCAACAAATCAGATTCCAGGTAACTGAAAAAGCCAACTTGTTTTCAGAACAGATACAGAGTACAGAAGAAAATGCTATTGCCAAACACCTGGTATATGAGGCTGCAATCCTCCCAAGAGGAGAGTGGAGAATACCTACAGTCATGGGTCCCCTAGGCTTTTGTCTCTGGAGTCCAGACTGTTTCCTAGAGGATCCTTGGTATGCAGCTTTTCTGTCAAGTTTCAAAGCAAATAAACCTCAGTGCTTGGAATTTGGTTCTAGGATCAGTCTAAATTTTTCCTATGGACAAATCTGGGTACTTAACATTTCTCATGTACATTGATTCATAAATCAAATTGGGAAACTCTCACAGTACTAAACAAAGAAGAGTTAAAATGCTGTGCATCACAGTCATAGAATGGTTTAGGTTGGAAGAGACCTCAAAGATCATTCAGTTCCAACCCCCCTGTGCCATAGGCAGGGACACCTCCCACTAGATCAGGTCGCTCAAGACCTCATCCAGCCTGGCCTTGAACACCTTCAGGGAGGGAGCAGCCACAACCTCCTTGGGCAACCTGTTGCAGTGTCTCACCACCCTCACTGTGAAGAACTTCCTCCTAACATCCAGTTTAAATCTCTCCTCTGCCAGTTTAAACCCATTACCCCTTATCCTGTCATTACAAGACCTTGTGAATAGTCCCTCCCCAGCCCTCCTGCAGACCCCCTTCAGATACTGGAAGGCTACTATAAGGTCTCCTCGAAGCCTTCTCTTCTCCAGGCAGAAGAGCCCAAATAAAGTGAATGATTAATACACAGACCTCTAAGAAGTAGATCTCTCTCAATATGGTCAGTAAGTTTCAGTAGAAGAATTACATCACAAAAATTCTAAAAGCAGTCAGCCAGCAGAGGCTGAGATCTTCCTTAAGCACTGTCAGGAAACAGGACGAACTAAGATGCAAGATACTTTCTTCAGCGCTCTACTCTGTCTGTCTCTAGTGAATTTAACTGAAGGGTAACACAATAGGTCAAACCTGTAATTTTATTGCTACTTTTTAATGATTTAGGCTTAGAAACTCTTGATTTCTGCTCCTTCACCAACTCAGCAAATGAGTGCTGAGTTTAGAACTTTTAAAAGCTTTTTTCTTTCCATAAGCCCAGTCTAAGGGCAAAGCCTTAGGTGGGGCTGAGGTGTTTCTACAGATGCACAGTTGGGAACCTCTGCACTCCAGCTGGCATTATCAAAACTTCTTCCTTTTTGCTTATACAGAATTTATACTTACTAAACAATCCTTAACACAAAACTGAATATTTTAACATTTCTTCTTAAAGAAATATATTTTGTGTCTGTGCTGGTGTGAGGCTAATTGGAATATTTTAATGAGAGAAATGAGATTATTTGCTGTGAAAAGAAAATAATAACGATGCCTGTCTCACTCACTGGTTTTACTTAGGAGTATAAAAACAAGAACACAAACAAAGACAGGTCAGTCTCTGTCTGGCTGTCATCTGCTTCATTATCTCTGCCTGAACCTACATAACTCGAACTAATCATTCTTTTTTTCTAACCTCTTGCCAACCTTTCACAGCTCACTCTCTGAAAGAGGGATCTTGAGATAAGGGATCGGGGTTAGAAAGAAGGTAGAAGGAGGAGAGTTGGTTTGAAAAGCTCTCCTGGGCAGCTCTGCTGGTCGGGAGGGGTTTTGTATCTCTGTTATTACTTTTAACTTGTGTATTACTGTATACAGCTGTAAATATCTGTACATAGGTGTAGGAGATCTTATAGTAGCCTTCAAGTATCTGAAGGGGGCCTACAGAAAGGCTGGGGAGGGACTATTCACAAGGTCTTGTAATGACCCGACAAGGGGTAATAGGTTTAAATTGTCAGAGGGGAGATTTAAATGGGATGTTAGGAGGAAGTTCTTGACAGTGAGGGTGGTGAGACACCGGAACAGTTTGCCCAGGGAGGATGTGGCTGCTCCCTCTCTGGAGGTGTTGAAGGCCAGGTTGGATGGGGCTTTGAGTGACCTGTTCTAGTGGGAGGTGTCCCTGCCTATGGCTGGGGGTTGCAACTGGATGATCTTTGAGGTCTTTTCCAAACTAAACAATTCTATGATTCTATATTGTATACATATATGCTTGTAAATTGTGGCACGCTATAAATACAGCTTCATTCCTTAATTTCCAGCTGTTTGAGTTAGTCTGGGGAATTCCTAGCTGGGGGTAGGGGGTGGGGATTAACTCCCAAACCTGCACAGTGTCCTGTGTACTTCTGTCTGGTCAGTGCTTGGATGCTTATGCATAAACCAGCCCCTCACCAGCAGAAACTGGTCAATGCTAAACACTGCTAAATGCGAATGTTTGCAGAAACCTGCTTATTCTACAGAAACAGAGGTCCAAAGCTGTTGGCTCATTCAAGTATTAAGGCTGCATATTAATAAACTACAGCAATGGCCTGGCATCATAGTGCTGCACTTCAGTAAATTTCTAATTCTGCCTCTTTCTGAATCATGTTGAAATAATTGAAAGATTTTAAGCGCCTAAAATTAACCGAGAGGATGCTGAAAGTGAAATTGTCTCAGGCAGCCATCAGAGAACTATGTTGTTCAAGTTGTTCAGCGCTGTTGAACATTCCTGGGTGCTGTTTATTTGTAGATAGTTTTGGGCAGGCAAGATAGACCCTAATCATGGAATGGTTTGGGCTGGAAGGGACCTCTAAAGTTCAGCAAATGCAACAGGGAGGTGGCTTCTCTTTACACTGTCTCTTCGAGGTGCTTACAGGTTTTGCACGCAGGGTGGCAAATTTTCTCTGTTATTTTTTAAGGCTGTTGTAATTGCAATGTCTTTCTCCAAGTGCCTGGCTGGCTATCAGTGTGAGCTGCTTTACATCTTAGTAAGAAAATCCCCAACTCTGTCTAATCCCTGTGCTGTGATTGACTCTTATCCATGGGGCTTTTAAAGATTTTTGTGTGCCAAGGGGGTAGGGGTGGGGGAAGAATAAAAATAAATCAACCTCTCTACCGTGACACCATTCCCACAATTACTTGCAATAACTGAAATCACATATAACTAGAAAAAGAAAAATATGCCAGGAAGCACAAAGCACTTCTGAACACGACTGAAGAATACTGATGAAAAACAAAGCAGAAAAACAGGTCAGACAAACATCCTTCTAGAACCTGAGGTTATCTTCATTTCCCCTCCTCTGCTATTGCATTTCACTGCAGCACCTGCAGCCTGTGTGCAGCTTGCCACATATCTTGGGGAAAAGCCAGACCCATATACAAGTATTTAGCTTTTGATTCTAACTCCTCAGCATTATACTAAGTATTATACCTAGCACAAAAATAAGGGTGAGCAGAGAAGAGCTGCTCTAACTGCAGACTTTCCAGTAGCCTCACAGGATGCTTTTCTGCTTTGCTTTAATTTAAAATTGAAACCTGAAGTCAAATTTCCACCTGGTAATAGCTTAAAGGCACTTCCAATTAACTTGGTAATACACACTTTCTGAATTAATAAATTTTTCAGCCTCTGTGTTTAATACAATTAAATGTTTAGGGCCTTTGGCCTTAGACCTTATTTAGCTTGAAAAAAGGATTGCAGGGAGACCGCTTCCAATTATCACCATTTACACAACATTCACTTAAGGGCTTTCAAATGCATACATATAGAACATTCATTTAATCGTACACAAAATTCAGCACCTGTAATCAGCTCTCCTCTTTCTTGCACAGAACATCTACAATGGACAAGAGAATAATAATGCTGCCAGCTACTGGGCTCTGAAATTGGTCATCACAATGCTGCCTGAGGCAGTACGTAACAGCTGGGCCTCCTCTTAGGAACTTAATTTTCCTTCCAAATCTGCATTTTGGTATTTGCAAATATCTTGAAACCTTCAAAGTTAATAAAAGCATATTGTACAGTGTAAAGAACCTGTAAGATATGCGGGACCAGGAAACAAAGGCAGAACTGAAATCTTGTGCTTGAAAACACCTGAAAATTAATTTTTGCCAGCGTGCCTACCACATTAAACACCATATTCTTTTACACAAAAAGATTAAAAGGTTTTAATCCCTCTTTGCAAGCAGCTAGTTCTTGATTCAGCAGTTCAAAAGGCTTTGTCAAGCTCAGGTTTTTCCCTCTAGTTTTAAGAATTAAAAGTGAGTGTAAACCTAATTTTGTAAACAGAGAGCACAGCACAATGATTTCAATGAAACTGGGATCCAATGCTTACTAGAGTAAGTGACCTCTTCACAATATCCTTTACTACAGCAAAGGCATCCTGAGGGACCTAAGCAAAGGCCTTTTCTGAGGGAACTGCATTTCATTTTAATGCCACTGTACATTGTTCTGTTCTCCTCCTAGAACCAAGTTTCTACCTCATCTACCTGCTGAGGAGGAAAACTTTCTGCTTAATGAGTGCACTCTGGCATTTCTATTACACCAGCAGTGTTTGTATCAACTATTTTATCATTCAGCACCCATAGTACAGTCTGCAGAAAACCAAGAAATATAATTTGCACATTTAAATGTTTACCAGAATGTAAAAAAAAAAAAAATAAATCAGCAAGGAGCTAGCACCTCAGTAAAACACTCTCAAGGGTAATTAAAACAACAACAAAAAAAAAGTTACTCTCTTTTGCTGAATCTTACTTGAAATTCCCCCCAACCCCCCAAAAGAATATTCCCCCATTAAAAAGCTTCCTCCAAGTCAGACTCTTTGAAAAGCCTGGATGGAAGAGGTTCAATGCTTCTGAGAGACACTGGGCAGTGATGTATTTTAGCAGTGTTTAATACCCTCCCCCAAACAATATTTCCCCATTAAAAGGCTTCCTCCAAGTCAGACTCTTTGAAAAGCCTGGATGGAAGAGGTTCAATGCTTCTGAGAGACACTGGGCAGTGATGTATTTTAGCAGTGTTTAATACCCTCCCCCAAACAATATTTCCCCATTAAAAGGCTTCCTCCAAGTCAGACTCTTTGAAAAGCCTGGATGGAAGAGGTTCAATGCTTCTGAGAGACACTGGGCAGTGATGTATTTTAGCAGTGTTTAAGTAAAGGCACAGAGCCACACACAGCTCAAAAGCTGTTCAAGCAGAGTTTCCAGGCCAGGGCTACTACCTCCATCTGACAGCAGCACCATGCTGGCAAAGGGCTGCTGAGCAATTCCAACCCATCACAGCAGAAGGGCAAGAATCAACAGGCAGTGCTGGGGTCACACTGTGCTGCACAGTACCCAGCTGCAGACTGACCTCCATGGCAGAGCTGGGGAAGCTCTGGGATCTGCTGTCTCTTGTCCGTGAACTGTCCCTGAGTTTTCCAAGAATGGCTCTTTATGCATGTGGAAAACATCTGACTCCATCCCATGTGAATATTGGGTGTCCAAAGCCCACAGTGAATAGAACAAGTGTCACATGCCAGAAGCTTGTAGTTTTACAGTCACTGCACTCCAGCCCTGCCCCATGCACAGATCAAGGCAGGTGCCTCACACTAGGAGGTGCACCCTCCTCTCTCATCCAGCCAGGGTTTTCTGGTTCAGCAAGTGTTGACTTCTTAGAAAGCCATCAACGTTAACCTCCTTCGTGGTTGCTGCTTTCTTACTTTTCTAGCATCCATTCTTTGCTGTCTTATGAATTTAACAGGTAAAATTAAAGCTCTTTTCTTTATAGAATCATAGAACGGTTTAGGTTGGAAGAGACCTTAAAAATCATCCAGTTCCAACCCCCCTGTGCCATAGGCAGGGACACCTCCCACTAGATCAGGTCACTCAGGACCTCATCCAGCCTGGCCTTGAACACATTCAGGGAGGGAGCAGCCACAACCTCCCTGGGCAACCTGTTCCAGTGTCTCGCCACCCTCACTGTGAAGAATTTCTTCCTAACATCCAGTTCAAATCTCCCCTCCACCAATTTGAACCCATTCCCCCTCGTCCTGTCATTACAAGACCTTGTGAACAGTCCCTCCCCAGCCCTCCTGTAGGCCCCCCCTCAGATACTGGCCATTGTAATAACTTTTTCTCTATGTAGATGATCAGGTCAGCCTTTGCTTCCCAGCTAAACTCCTTAAATTTCCAGCCACCGGGCATGGTTCCAGGGCAAGAGCCACAAGAGAGCTGTAAACAAGTATGGTGCTTACAGAGATTAAGCATACTTGGTGTTTGCCTGCATCACACACTTTCATTCTCACTGCTAGACAAAACTTATCACATGCTACAAGCTTAAGGGACATGCACACGTGTCAAATCTGCAAGGTTCAGCTTGCTTTTAAGCTCTTTGTGGAGACTACACAGGATGTATTTATAACAGAAACCAGATTTGTCTTTTAGAGTACTATGCCTAAGAGTCCCTCACCCATCCCCGTTCTGTTGACCGAGTCCCAAGGTTCCTGGCTTCACAGCTCAATTCGCTGAACTAAAATCCATACCAGCAGAGAGGATGACAAGCTACCTCAGGGTGAGCTAACTGCACTTCTCAGCTTTTACACAAGGCTAGAAAAAAAGGCACTGTTTCCACTTCCAGGGTCTGACACCCCACTATGTATTTTGTGAAGGACATACACCAGGGTGAAACACAAATCTGTCCATGAACCTGAAGCCTGGAAGCATGGCAGCCTTCCTTACCTACTGCAAGTCAGCACATTGCTAAATCCTAAAGCAGCCCACAAATGAGACAAAAGAGCCTGTGCCACGATGCCTGCCTCAAGTGAATTTTATTAGCTGCTCAGCTCTGCAGTGGTGGAGATAGCAAACCTGTGTAGAGGCAAATGGATTCTGCTAAAGAATTATCCACGCAGGAATAATCCCCTGCCTATCACAAATCTTTGATTTTCACGTTACGTGTTAAAGACTAACTTGAAGGTAGGTGCTTGCCAACTCTGCTTGTGTTCTTGGAGAATAAATGTTTATCAAAGCGGGGGGTTCCCCATTTGCTGAGCTAGAATTAGTTACACTAACAGAGTATCAAACAGGTTGCTGCCTGTCACCAGTATCAAAGAAGAATTTGAAACCGAAACACCAAGCAGTAGGAACCCAGCACTTGAGCCTGTCAGAGCAAGCACGACACAGGGCAGCCAAAATGTGCAGACACGCAGGGCTGGAAAGGGCCCTCTGAAGTGGAACCAGTTTGCACTGGAAAACTGTTCATGGTCACCGAAACATCAGCAGGAAAACAGAATGTGGCTTTCAAAGTTGATTGTTGTCAGAGCTGCTTGTTTGCATGCCAACGTGATCCTTTAGCTGAGAAGGGGTTTGTTCCATCTCTGCTCATTTTCTCACCTTCCCCCCAGTGTACACCTCAGATCATGCTTACTAACCCTTTCTCAGTAACGTGTTTAAAATAATTTCAGTGAGACTTCGAAGAAGTGGGGGGGAAGACAGAGCAGGGCAAGGTAGGGGTGCAGGAAGAGACTGATGTTGAGTCAGGATTCTTTGAATTCTGCTTCACAGCTCTTATCACCATCTTACTGAAAACCAAGAAAAAGTATGCATTTGGATTTGGGCATCTTGAGATTACCGTTCATCAATTTATCACATTTTCTTCTCTCTGTCCTCTGCCTGGTTGTGTGAGTTATTTCTTTGTTGTTATTTTTCAGGTTTGTTTGGGGGTTTTGTTGTTTTGAGGTGGGTTGGGGTTTTTGGTTCGTTTGTTCGTTTGAAAGTTTAGCAGCTGGATATGGCTTTTGTTAATTCTTCCATATAATTTAAACCGAATCAAGAAACCATCCAGTCTCTGTAAGGTCACACCTAAAATGTCCTCATGACACTGGAACCAGCTGCCCAGGGAAGCTGTGGAGTCTCCCTCTCTAGAGATATTCAAGAACTGCCTGGATGCGTTCCAGTGTGATCTGCTCTAGGTGATCATGCTCTGGCAGGGAGGGGTTGGACCAGATGATCTTTCAAAGTCCCTTCTAGCCCCTGACATTCTATGATTCTATGACACAGCATTTCCAAGTTTCACATGCAGAGTTTGTTTACCAAGAAACACTAGAAATATGCCTTTGCACTTCCATACACAAGTGCATGCTCAGATGTCCACTCTAACCGTGCTTATAGAACGACCCAAAGTTACCTGCGACAAGCAAGAAGCCTCTAAGTTATCTTTATTGCCCAAATCAGGAATCGTGATGTAGAGTCATACAAAACATGCAGTTCAGTTGTTGTTGCAACACAGTCTTAGCTAATTAAAAGTGAGATAAAGGCAGAACAGCAGAAGATGAACTGTAATCTGGGAGAACTCGCCCAGCAGCACAACAGCAGCTGCCCTCATCCTCGCTGCTTTGGAAAAAAGGACACAAAAACCCCACTCCGAAACAAGCAAAAAAAACCCAACCCTTCAACATAACAGGGCCGATCACACCATTTGCAAAGTGCTGAAATAACCCAACAGCACCAGTCATCATTTGAGATGCACATTTCCTTCAGCCAAGTTATCTTCCCACTATTGCTGGCGATAAAGCTGGCGTACAAATTAAAAGGTTTGAGAGAGGACAACGACAGCACAGAAATTAATCGCACATTAATTTGAAACTTCCAACCGCCTTGGCATTGTGAAGCCATCACGCTGCCACATCCCGGAGAGATGTGACACGCTGGGCCACCACCTCAAGGAAATACAGCCTCCTATTCCAGGTGACTGAGTCTCGAAAGCTATTAAATGTTTTCACTGAGTTGCGTCAAATCGCATTTCGGAGGTCGGCGCTTAAGTTTCCAGGCGGTAGGAAGCCACATTCAAAGCACTATAAATTCAGCAGTGGCACTGCAGCCGACAGGGATTCATCTTTCAGGCTGCCGTGATCATTATTAATAATATTACCAGCCACTTTTGTTTTGCTAATTTGGTGCCTCACCTATGAATAAGTGAACTTCGTGAAATAAATCAGGTAGAACAATGTTAGTGTTGTCTTTGCTGCATTAACAGGCGTCCGCGGATGTAATTCATCCACAGCGGTTTCTGAGTACATCCACACTGCACATAATGCCATTAGGCACTGATGGGCTGGCTTGCAACCAAGCTTACACTTCATGGCCTCCCTTTCTGGATGGCAGCACAGCTGAACTGGTTTGGAAAGCCAGAGCAGAAGGACAGCACTTCCCAAAGAGACATAGGAACTTCAGAAGAATGAGGGCCATGAGGATGATCAGAGGGCTGCAGCACCTCTGCTATGAGGACAGACTGAAAGAGTTGGGGCTGTTCAGTCTGGAGAAGAGGAGGCTCCCAGGTGATCTTCTTGTGGCCCTCCAGGATCTGAAGGGGCCCTACAGAAAACTGGGGAGGAACTTCTTAGGATATCAGGTAGTGAGAGGACTAGGGGGAATGGAGCAAAGTTGGAGGTGGGGAGATTCAGACTGGATGTGAGGAGGAAGTTCTTCAGCATGAGAGTGGTGAGAGCCTGGAATGGGTTGCCCAGGGAGGTGGTTGGGGCCATATCCCTGGAGATGTTTAAGGCCAGACTGGCTGAGGCTGTGGGCAGCCTGATCTAGGGTAGGGTGTCCCTGGGCATGGCAGGAACCAGATGATCCTTGTGGTCCCTTCCAACCCTAACTGATTCTATGAAGAACTCCAGAGATGCCTTTCTGATTCTCGTCTCTTTCTTGGGTGTGGGCATTTGGGATCTTTTTAGGTTTCTTGAAATAATTGATTCTTGAACAGATCAGTTGGAATGCTGATTGCTAAACAGCTAAAATTGAATGCAAGACTGTAGCACGTTGTCAAATGTGCTGTGAAAGGGAGGAGGACAGAAACAACTCCACTGCTTTCCAAGTGTGAGTTCACAGCTGATCAGGAAAGAGAAGCTTGAATTTAGGAGTTGATAGGCAGGATTTAAGGAGAAATGTGCATTCTTTTAGGCTCCTTCTCTCTTCCGACTCTTTGCTCATCATTTTATTGAGGAAACAGACCTCAGCTGCTTGGGACATCTGCTCTGCAATTCCTTTTTTTCAGAAATTCCTTAAAAGCCAGGTTTGGTGCCATTTTGGAATGATTTTTAAGTGATTGACTGTATCTAAATGACTCAGAAGCACTGCAAACCCACTTGCTTTTTTTTCCCTTTTTTTTTTTTTTTTTTTTTTAAAAAAAAAAACAGGGAGGGTGTA
>VWZI01015780.1:8202-20699 GCA_013396835.1 Psilopogon haemacephalus | reverse complement strand
GTCCCTGGGCATGGCAGGGGGTTGGGACTGCCTGATCCTTGTGGTTGGTCCCTTCCAACCTGACTGGTTGATTCTATGATTCCATGATTAAACAATGTGCTGCTGGTACATGGGAGACCACAAGAATGAGCTGTGTCAGTAGAGCAACCCAAACCTCTCCAAGCAAAGATCACTGCACACACCTAGGGGACAGGAAGGGGAGGAGCTCAGAGATGAAAGCAAAGATCTTCAAGGAGTGTGGCACAGAAATGTGAAATGAAAGGCAAAGGTCCAAGCAAATTAATACTTCAAATAGAAAATGAGGCATTAAAATTCTTTGTAGTTTTTCTTGTCTGCACATTTCCTATCTGCAGGGCTACGTAGTGACCACGAGATGGAAGAAGTGAACTTCAGAGGAACCAAATGAAGACCAACAAGGCCAAGTGCAGAATTCTGCAGCTGGGCAGGAAGAAGAAAGTGCAGCAGGACAGGCTGGGAGGGGAGTGCTGGAGAGCAGCCCCAAGGAGAGGGAGCTGAGAGTGCTGGGGGAGAAGATCCATGGCACAGCAATGTGCCCTGGGGGCCAAGAGGGCCAAGGGGGTCCTGGGGGGCATTAGGCAGAGTGTGTCCAGCAGCTGCAGGGAGCTTCTCCTTTGCCTCTGCTCTGCCCTGCTGAGAGCTCATCTTGAGCACTGCCTTCAGTTTGGGGCTCCCCAGTGGCAGAGGGACAGGAACTGCTGGAGAGGCTCCAGGGGAGGGCTGTGAGGATGCTGAGGGGACTGCAGCAGTGGCTGGGGAGGAGAGGCTGAGGGACCTGGGGCTGCTTAGTGTGCAGAAGAGAAGGCTGAGAGGGGATTGGATCAATGTTTGGAAGTGTCTGAGGGCTGGGGGTGAGGAGGGAGGGGACAGGCTCTGCTCACTGCTCCCTGCCATAGGCCAAGGAGCAATGGATGGAAGCTGCAGCCCAGGAGGTTGCAGCTGCACACCAGAGGCAACTTCTTGCCTGGGTGGGTCCCAGAGCAGTGGCACAGGCTGCCCAGAGAGGTTGTGGAGTCTCCTTGTGTGGAGCCTTTGCAGACTCTGTCTGGATGTGTTGCTGTGTGATCTGTGCTCCTGCCCTGGCAGGGAGATAGACTCAATGACCTCCTGGGGTCACTGCCAATCCCTTACATCCTGTGGTCCTGTGATCTTGCTTCCAAGCTCTTAAGGGTTAACCCCTCCTGGGGGGCTTATCTGAACTGACTCCTCCCTGGAGGTGCTCTGATCTGCCCCCCAGGTGTTGTGTTTAGCCCCTCCAGCTCCCTCTAGGACCCTCTATAAAGGGGAGATGAACTTCCTGCTCCTCTCTCTTGCTTCTGGTCCCTCCCCAGCCAGCATCCTGCTTCCCTGCTGCTGCCATTCACCACCTGCTCTCCAGCAAACACCTGGGGAGAGCAACCATATTTGGAACTCTTTCTCCTCACTGCATCCATCATCATCATCATCATTTTGCATCCATCTTCACCTGCCACCAACTTTAAAACTCTCTGGATTCAACTCCATCCATTTTCATCTGCTGTTTGTATACCTCTATTTTGCATTGTGTTTCCCTTCCCCATCTCCTCTGTCATTCCCCTTACCTAAAAATGCCTTCTAGTGATTGTTAAAGCTTTTCCCTTTTTACTTCCAAATCAAATTAAGTCTATTTATTGGGCTCTTAAGCTCTGGAGGGCTAGCTTGAACCAATACACAAACTCAACACCAGCCAATTACAAGTCACAGAGAACAAATTCCCTAATTAACTTCAAGAGTGTAAGCAGCAGCCCCAACCTGTTTGCTAACCTGGTGCCTGAGATGCAGTTTGCCATAGGTAGGTCATCTGGTTTGTTCTTCCCTTGCTGCCTCTCCTGTTCCCTCGTCCATCTTCAAGAATGTCAGCTGGAAGCTGCTGCATTTTATTGTGTTCTCTCCATTTTTGTAACACACAAGAATGAAATCAGCTTCCCCTGCTCCAGGAGGGTGAGAAGACAGAGCAGGCTTTACCCATGCTGTACAATAACCTGGAATACAGAATCCTAGAATCAGTCAGGTTTGGAAGGCACCAAAAGGACCAGGCAGTCCCACCCCCCTGCCATGCCCAGGGACACCCTACCCTAGAGCAGGCTGCCCCCAGCCTCTGCCAGCCTGGCCCCAAACACCTCCAGGGATCTGGCCCCAAACACCTCCCTGCAGGGCCAACCCATTCCAGCCTCTCACCAGCCTCATAATGAACAACTTCTTCCTAACATCCAGGCTGGCTCTACCCATTTCCAGCTTTGTTCCATTCCCTCTTTGCACCACCCTAGACCCCCAGGTCCTGCTCCTCAGGGCTGCTCCAACTCCAGCCTCTCACCACTCTCATGCTCCTGCCATTCACCACCTGCTCCAGCCTCAATCTCCTCACCTCCAGCTTTGCTCCATTCCCCCCACTCCTCTCACTCCCTCACACCCTCCAAAGTCCCTCCCCAGCTTTTCTGTAGCCCCCTTCAGATGCTGGAAGGCCACCAGAAGGTCCCCTGGGAGCCTCCTCTTCTGCAGCCTGCACAGCCCCAACTCTTTCAGGCTGTGCTCACAGCAGAGCTGCTGCAGCCCTCTCAGCATCCTCGGGGCCCTGCTCTGGAATATCCAAAGGAGCTGCTTCAGTGAAACAGGTCTGGGGAAATTCTACAACAATGCAGCCTCTGAGAGGGAGAAAATCTCAAAAGGCTGCAAACAGAAGATCAAAAGGAGTCGTTGCCTGCTGATGTCATCTTGTTGAGTGTGCAGGGAGGAGTGTTGGGGAAAGAGAGCAGAGCAAGCTCTGAGCCCAGGAGGAACAAAGGAACTCTCCTCCAGCAGATACAGGACGACAGTGTCAGGGGACTGAGCTTGCACAGACCTCTTGTACCTGCTGCAGTCATAGAACCCCTGGATCCCAGCAGGGTCGGGGTGGAAGGGATCTCTGGAGCTTAAACCCC
The DNA here is from genome assembly GCA_013396835.1 of Psilopogon haemacephalus. Lineage (NCBI taxonomy): Eukaryota > Metazoa > Chordata > Aves > Piciformes > Megalaimidae > Psilopogon > Psilopogon haemacephalus. Next base: position 17,745 of record VWZI01015780.1, on the reverse strand, counting down.
TGCTCCAGCAGGGCACCCACAGCAGCTTGCCCAGCAGCACAGTGCCCAGGGGGGGTTGGAAGCTCTGCACACAAGGACACTGCACAGCCTCTCTGGGCAGCCTGCTCCAGGCCTCCAGCACCCTCACACTAAAGAACTTTCTCCTGCTCTTTACTGGAACCTCCTGGGTGCCAGCCTGTGCCCATTGTCCCTTGTGCTGTCCCTGTTCACCACTAAACAGTCTGACCCCAGCCTCTTGCTCCCCACAGTTCCTGTAGCTCTTGCTGAGCATTGTTCAGATCCCCTCTGGGGCTGCTCTTCCCCAGGCTCTCAGCCTTTGTTCCTCACAGAGGTGCTCCAGGGCCCTCAGCATCTCCATAGCCTTCCCTGGACTCTCTCCACTGGAGAGAATGGGGCCAGACGTGGCCCCAGCATTCCATGTGTGACCTCCCTTGGGCAGAGTAGAGAGAGAGGAGAACCTCCCTTGGTCTGCTGGTCACATTCTGAATCCACCCCAGGACACTGTGGTCATCTTGGCTATGAGGGCACATTACTGGCTTATGGTGGCTCATTGGCCACCAGCACTCCCAGGTCCTTCAAGCAGCTCCTTCCCAGCAGGTCCCTCCTCACATCCAGGGAGTTGTTCCTCCCCAGGTGCTGGACTCTACACTTGCCCTTGCCAAACTTCATGAGGTTCTCCTCCACCCAGCTCTGCAGCTTGTCCCTGTCTCACTGGACACCAGGACAAGCTGTTGGCCACTGGTCCCAGTCCCTAAGATCAGCTTCTTCCCATGCTGATGCAATCAGTGGAGTGAAAAAAAAACCAACCAACCAACCAAAAAAACTTATTCACTCTTTGCATCTTATTTCACTTTTCTTTTTTTTTTTTTCCTAACCACCTAAAGCTGAGAAGCTCTTTGCACTCAGGATAGATCACCCAAGGCAGCCACAGAATTCCAACACTTTCTGTCAAATTCTGCTGATGCTTTTGGATCTGTCCCAAATTCGCCCCTGTAGACAGGCTGAGGATGAGTCAGCAGAGCAGCCTGGACCAAACGATGCTGTCTGAGGGGAAAGGGGAAATGGAAGGTGCCAATCTTAGGGTTCCAAATTAAAATATCTTTGCTTGTATTGCTCCATTCCATTTCCAAAATCACAGAAATATCCCTTGGGCAGAACCCTCCCAGCTGAGGCAGCCCAGCCCTGCCCCCAGCCCTGCCCCACTCAGCACTGCCCCTCAGCACCAGCACCACAGCTGCTGGGAGCCCTCCAGGGATGGGCACTGCAGCACTGCCCTGGGCAGCCTGGGCCAAGCTTGCAGAAGCCTTGCAGGGCACAAAGAGTTGCTGAGCTGCAGCCTGAGCCTGCCCTGGGGCAGCTCCAAACCATTGCTTCTGATTCCATCACCTGATACTAGGAAGAAGAGACCAAGAGATTGGAACCATTGCCTCTGGTTCCATCACCTGGTACCAGGAAGAAGAGACCAAGAGCTTGGGAACTTTGTCCCTGGTTCCATCACCTGGTACCAGGAAGAAGAGACCAAGAGCTTGGAACCATTGCCTCTGGTTCCATCACCTGGTACCAGGAAGAGACCAAGCAGCTTGGAACCATTGCCCCTGCTGCTGTGCCTTGGCCCCAAGGAGCAGAGGCTGCCCCCTCCTCACTGCCCCCTCCCTGCAGGCAGCTGCACAGAGCAAGGAGCTCTGCCCTCAGCCTGCTCTGCTCCAGCCTCAGCACCCCCACAGCTCCCTCAGCCTCTGCTCCCCCCCAGCTGCTCCAGGCCCTTCTCCAGCCTGCCTGCCCTGCTCTGGCCAGGCTCCAGCCCCTCCATGGCCTCCCTGCAGTCAGGGGCCCAGAGCTGAGCACAGCACTCCAGGGGTGGTCTTGACATTGCACCTGATCCCCTCCTGGTCCACACATGCTGCTCTCACTGTGGAAGCCTCCAGGCTATCCCTCAGCCTTCTGCTCCTGCAGGCCCCTCCAGCCCTTCAGGGTGATGTTTGCTTTGGTTCCTGCAGCACACAGCAATGGAAAGTTTCCACTTTCCCTTTTTTAATTCACTGCCTTCCAGGGCTGCTGAAAATTAATCAGGGATTTCAATCTCAAATATTGTAATTGATGAGATGATTGAGGAATCAAAGTCACTGCACATTGTGCCAAAGCTAAGTGCTTCCATTTGCTCCCTGTAATGTCCCCTCTAGAATTATCTATGAGGAACGGAGAAACCTTTTGGGTTCGGTTCCTATTGGGACTGTATAACAAAAATCTCTCCAAATCTCTTGGCTTATAAACACTAATTCCTCTCTCCCACACGGCTCTGGTTGGAAGAGCTTTGCCCTCAGCAGGGAAAAAGGCTCAGATATTGCCTGAAGCTCTCCAGGGATTTGATTCTGATTATTCATTTAGTATAGAAGCTGTCCAGACACTGCAGAGAAAGGGCAGGAGCAGGAACCCTGCAGAGACAGTATAGAATCATGGAATCAACCAGTCAGGGTTGGAAGGGACCTACCACAAGGATCAGGCAGTCCCAACCCCCTGCCATGCCCAGGGACACCCTACCCTAGAGCAGGCTGCCCACAGCCTCTGCCAGCCTGGCCCCAAACACCTCCAGGGATCTGGCCCCAAACCCCTCCCTGCAGGGGCAACCCATTCCAGCCTCTCACCACTCTCATGCTCAGCAACTTCCTCCTCACCTCCAGCTTCAATCTCCTCCCCTCCAGCTTTGCTCCATTCCCCCCACTCCTGCTACTCCCTCACACCCTCAAAAGTCCCTCCCCAGCTTTTTTGTAGCCCGCTTCAGATCCTGGAAGGCCACCAGAAGGTCCCCTGGGAGCCTCCTCTTCTGCAGCCTGCACAGCCCCAACTCTTTCAGGCTGTGCTCACAGCAGAGCTGCTGCAGCCCTCTGAGCATCCTCGGGGCCCTTCTCTGCACACCTCCAGCATCTCCACATCCCTCTTGTCCCAGGGGCTCCAGCACTGGATGCACTACTCCAGGTGGGCTCTCAGCAGAGCACAGCAGAGGGGCACAATCCGCTCCCTGGCCCTGCTGCCCACACTGCTCCTGCTGCAGCCCAGCCTCTGCTTGCCTTTCTGCCCTGCAAGTGCACACTGCTGCCTCAGCTTCAGCTTCTCCTCCCCCAGCACCCCCAAGTCCCTCTCCTCAGGGCTGCTCTCCAGCCAGGCCCTGCCCAGCCTGCATTGCTGCTTGCCATTGCCTCCAGCCAGCTGCAGGACCTTGCCCTTGGCCTTGTTGCACCTCCTGAGCTTGGCTTGTGCCCACCTCTGCAGCCTGCCCAGCTCCCTCTGGATGCCATCCCTGCCCTCCAGCCTGCCTGCTGCCCCACACAGCTTGGGGTGCTCAGCAAACTTGCTGAGGCTGCACTCAGTGCCTCTGCCCATGGCACCCACAGAGATGCTGAACAAGCCTGGGCCCAGGACTGCTCCCTGAGGGACTCCCCTGGGCCATGGAGCCATTGGCAGCCACAGTAACCTGGTGGCTCTCTTCAGGGTGTGTGTGGGGTCCTCTTGGTTGGTTTCCCCTTTCTTTTTCTTTTGGTGGCAGCAAGAGCTAAGAGTAGGCTTAGAGGATTGGTGGTTGTCAGTGTAATTAACCTATGCATGGAGTCCTACAGGAGTATTGTGAAGCGAATTACACCATGATTGCTCCTCTGATTGCCACCTAACGACTCATTAGCTAAGATCAAAACAAAGGCAAGCAGCACAGCGCTACACCTGCACAGGAAATCGATCTGGATGGCCCTAATTTGGGTTGGGCATGCAAGAGAAGGCTGCTCAATAGGGAGCCTTGCAGGTACCTGAGCAGTCCCAAGGTGTGTGTTGGGAACACACAAGGATGATGATCAGAGGCCCGAGGATGCTGAGAGGGCTGCAGCAGCTCTGCTGTGAGCACAGCCTGAAAGAGTTGGGGCTGTGCAGGCTGCAGAAGAGGAGGCTCCCAGGGGACCTTCTGGTGGCCTTGCAGCATCTGAAGGGGGCTACAGAAAAGCTGGGGAGGGACTTTGGAGGGTGTGAGGGAGTGAGAGGAGTGGGGGTGTGGTAAAAAGCATTCATTCGTGTCAATATAAAAAAAATTAGTAAAGAGCTAGGGAAAATGCCTAAGTGGATTTGGGGCACTCACTGGAATGTGCTGTGACTGTACCATTCCCCAAGAAAAAGAAACAAAGCCAGGGGAACCAGAGCAGAGCTGCAGGATGCAAAGTCTTGGCCTGGAGCTGATACAAGAAAATTAGAGTTACACATTTCTGGGAATGTCAGTAGGAGCCAGACTTGTGATAAGACAAGTCCACAGGCCTGCGGGTGGTTTAAGGCGGGGAGATGGCGAGAGACGGTGATATGCCAACTTGAGAGGGGCTGGAACTGGGATGAAGAATGGGAAAATACCTATGGTAATGAAAGGGTATTTGTAGTGCGCCACTAGAATGTGCTCTGACTGAAACAATCCAAAGAGACAATAGGCAGAGCATTCTGCCAATACACAAAATGAAGGAGTCTACAAATCCCTTCCCGAGATGACAGCAAAAAGTAAAGATTGACACCGAGATGACAGCAAAAAGGTGAAGATTGACACCGGATTCACTGATAAGACATTTTAATTGAAAAACCACCAGGGGGGAAGAGAGAAGACCTCAAGAACCAGTATAAAAATGAGAGTAACTTTCTTTGTGGTGTGCAGTGTGGGAAAAAACCTGCTGCACCCAGCGCTGTTTCGCTTGCTATCCAATCAAAGAAATGAGCTTCTGAAATAAAATCTCTGGCTCATTTATTACAGGGGGAATGGAGCAAAGCTGGAGGTGAGGAGATTGAGGCTGGAGGTGAGGAGGAAGTTGCTGAGCAGGAGAGTGGTGAGAGGCTGGAATGGGTTGCCCCTGCAGGGAGGTGTTTGGGGCCAGATCCCTGGAGGTGTTTTTGGCCAGGCTGGCAGAGGCTGTGGGCAGCCTGCTCTAGGGTAGGGTGTCCCTGGGCATGGCAGGGGGTTGGGACTGCCTGATCCTTGTGCTGCCTTCCAACCCTGACTGATTCTAGGATTCCATGAAAGAGAAGAGAGGGAGCTATGATTCTACAGAAAAAAATCTTTCAGGTATCCTGACTCCAGCTAGAGGCTGAGAGATGAGTCCTGGCTGGATCCTGTGGGATTATCCCTGCCTGTGTGTTTTCAATTTACTCCCTGTTATGGATAAGTGCTTTGAACATCTCAATAAAGAAGTGATTCGATTGCATAAGTTCTCCATCAGGTTTAATTTCCACATACTAAGGATTCCCCTGCAACACCACTCCTGTCTGGGTCGTGTTAAACAGATGAGTCCTTTTATTTTTCCCTCCATTTCACAGGTAAGATGCTTGTTAGCAACACAAACTGACAAACCAAGCACTGAAGAGCAGGAAAACCTTGTGGGAAGCAAATCCCAAAGCCATGATGGGCTGCAAATGCTTGGGATGGTCCTGTGCCTGCTCCCCCTGCTCTGATGTGGCTCAGTGCTTCCCCTCCTGCTGCCAGGACAGAGCCTCTCTGCCAGCACTAACAGACCTCCTGCCTGTGTCCTCTTTGTTCCTCACAGCCAATCCCAACCTGCTCTGCTCTCAGCCCAAACCATTGCCCTGCTCCTGTTCCTGGAGGCCTTTGGGCACAGTCCCTCTGCAGCCTGCTTGCAGCCACTTTGGAAGCACCTAGAATCATAGCATGGGTTGGGTTGTAAGGAACCTCCAGAGCTCCTCCAGCCCAACCCCCTGCACTCAGCAGGGACATCCTCCACTAGAGCAGGTTGCCCACAGCCCTCTCCAGCCTCACTTTCAATGTGTCTCCAGCCATGGGACCTCAATCACCTCCCTGGGCAAGCTGCTGCAGTGTTCCAGCAGCCTCCTGCTGCAGAACTTGTTCCTCCCAGCCAATCCCAACCTGCTCTGCTCTCATCCCAAACCATTGCCCTGCTCCTGTCCCTGCAGGTCTGTGGGCACAGTCCCTCTGCAGCCTGCTTGGAACCCCTGCAGGTCCTGGCAGGCAGCTCTGAGGTGTTCCTGGAGCCTTTTCTTCTCCAGGCTGAACACCCCCAGCCCCCTCAGCCTGTCCCCACAGCAGAGCTGCTCCAATCCCCTGAGCATTCTTGTGGCTTCCTCTGGACCTGCTCCACCAGGCAGATCAAGTAGAGTTTTGGCTTGCTGCTCTGGCTGTGGTGAAGCAGTGATGGCTGTGGTGAGCAGCAGGAAATGCCAAGCTGCCAAACAGAAAGGTTGGCCTCTTCCCTGCCATTTTAATACATATTTTCAGGTAAAGGAAAGAGCCTCAAGCTCCATGCCAGGCTTTCTGTCTATAAAGTCTCCTTGTCTGGAGACATTAAGAAACCACATAGATGTAGAATAGAATCATAGGCACAGTCAGGGAAGGGACCACAAGGATCAGCCAGTCCCAACCCCCCTGCCATGCCCAGGGACACCCTACCCTAGAGCAGCCTGGCCCCAACCTCCCTGGGCAACCTCTCCCAGAACCTCAGCACCTCACAGTGCACAACTTAGAATCCTAGAATCTGTCCCAACCCCCCTGCCATGCCCAGGTACACCCTACCCTAGAGCAGGCTGCCCACAGCCTCTGCCAGCCTGGCCCCAAACACCTCCAGGGATCTGGCCCCAAACACCACCCTGCAGGGGCAACCCATTCCAGCCTCTCACCACTCTCCTGCTCAGCAACTTCCTCCTCACCTCCAGCCTCAATCTCCTCACCTCCACCTTTGCTCCATTCCCCCCACTCCTGCCACTCCCTTACACCCTCAAAAGTCCCTCCCCAGCTTTTCTGTAGCCCCCTTCAGATGCTGGAAGGCCACCAGAAGGTCCCCTGGGAGCCTCCTCTTCTGCAGCCTGCACAGCCCCAACTCTTTCAGGCTGTGCTCACAGCAGAGCTGCTGCAGCCCTCTGAGCATCCTCGGGGCCCTTCTCTGCACCCCTCCAGCATCTCCACATCCCTCTTGGCCCAGGGGCTCCAGCACTGGACACAACTCCAACGAGTAGTTGCAGTGGTTGCTGTTGCTCTGGCAGAGGAGTTGGACTGGATGACCTCTGGAGGTCCCTTCCAACCCTGCCATCCTGTGACTCTGTGCTATAGGAACCTGCATTAGTTTAAGCTAGCCCCTCCTCAGCACAAAAGCTCAGTAAATAGACTTAATCCTATTTGGAAGTAAAAAAATAAACTTGAAGAATAAGTAGAAGGTATTTTAGGTAAGGGGAACTACAGAGGATATGGGGAAAGGGGAAGAAATACAATATATAGGTGTATGGTGAGGGAAATTACAGAGGATATGGGGAAAAGGGAAAAAATACAAGATATAGGTGTAAGGTGAGGGGAATTACAGAGGATATGGGGAAGGGAAGCAAAATACATAATATAGGTATACAACCAGTAGATGAGAATGGATGTAGCTGGGTCCAGGTGGTGAAGTTATTTTTTGGTGGTGGATGCAGACGGATGCAAAAAAAAAAAAAAAAAGATGCTGGATGCAGTGAGGAAAGCCCCAAAGGTGTTTGCTCTCCCCACGTGTTTGCTGCAGAGCAGGTGGTGAATGGCAGCAGCAGGATGCTGGCTGATGAGGAAGCAGAAGCAAGATGTGGTGGTTTAAGCAGTTCCCTGCCCTCCCCCCACCTTTTGATATAAACCCAGGTTAGGACTAGTTTATATCAAGGCTAGGACTCAGAAACACTGGAAGTTGATAAATGAAGCTTTATATTTACAGCAATGCACAATTTCCAAGCAGATATTGACAAGGTATAACAGAGATTTACAGATATAGACAGTGAAAAGGTAATACAGAAACACCACAGCCCTGCCAGAGACCCAAATCCCCAAGAGGGGTAACCAACCACCCCCTACCACCTTTCCCCCCTTCCCCAGTCTTATCTCACCACCTGTTGATGCTGAAGATAGGTGGAGGTAGATGGGTCAGGGGGGTTAGTAGTGGGAAAGGAGTTAGAATTATTAAGAATCAGCTACAAAAGACAGAGACAAAGGAACCATGCAAGGAGCAGCCACAGCCCAAGGTGGCCTGAAATCATCTGCCCTATCTATGTTTGGGTTTACACTCTTAAAACAATTTTTTTTTCTTTCTCAGTAGAGCTCTGGGTGCTGTGCCCTCCTGTGTTTGCCTCTCTCAGCCAACAGTCTAATTTCTCACTCGAATTCTCCTGTTAGCTCAAACCAGCACACAAGAGAAAGAAAGAGGAAGTTCATCTCCCCTTTACAGAGGGTGCCAGCAGGAAGGGGCTAAACAGGACATCTGGGGGGCAGGTCAGAGCACCCCCAGGGGGGAGTCAGGATCCAGTTCAAGTAAGCCCCCCAGGAGGGCTTAACCCTTTACAGAACCCAACCCTTTTGCTCATTTCCTGCAAAGTTAAGAGGAATTAAATATTAATCCTATTTTTTTTTTTTTTTAATTTAATATTCCTGCACTGATGCCTACTTCACTTTCCCAGAGAGCAAGGAAGGGAGAGCCTAATGAAGAGCCTTCAGTGCCAGCTGTAGGCAGGTTGGAGATTTCCCCTCCAAGTGCCAGTCTTGTCCTCACTGCTCTGCTGGCAGTGTGCCTGTTGCTGACAGTGATCACTGCGATGCCATTTGAAGGCAGGCAAAGCAAAAACCCTCAGGTGGCTCCTGCCAGAAGAATCAAACAACTCTTTCAGTCACACTGAAAGTCCTCCTCGGTCGGCTGCAATCAAGGTGCTGCTACTTGTGGCTGCAGATTTGGCTCTGCCTTTGTTTTCTGAAGCACAGAGCCCTAAGCTCAAAAGTGACTTAAATGGAAAGTGTGGAGAGGTTTGCTGACAGGAACCACCCAGCAGATAGGATCACAGAATCAAAGAATGGTTTAGGTTGGAAGGGAGCTCAAAGCTTAGCCAGTTCCAACCCCCCTGTGCCATAGGCAGGGGCACTTCCCACTGGAACAGGTCACTTAAAGCCTCATCCAGCCTGGTCCTCAACACCTGCAGGGAGGTTGTGGAGGACAGAATCACCCAATGTGATCAAAGATTCTGTCCTCCACAACCTCCCTGGACAACCTGTGCCAGTGTCTCACCACCCTCACTGCAAACAGCTTCCTTTTCACATTCAGTTTCAATCTCCACTCTGCCACTTCAAACCCATTCCTCCTCCTCCTGTCATTGCAAGATTTTGTCAATAGTCCCTCCCCAGCCTTCCTCTAGGCCCTTTTCAGATACTGTAAGGTTGCTATAAGGTCTCCTGGCAGCCTTCTCTTCTCCAGGCTGCAGAGCCCCAACTCTCTGTGCCTGTCCTCATAGCAGAGCTGCTGCAGCCCTCTGAGCATCCTGGGGCACTTCTCTGTTAGTGCTGTAATTATATGATAGTCAATCACTTCCTCCAGTTCCAGAACAGATGACATAAGCAAGCTGCTGCTGGTTTGTGTGCTTCTGTGCTCCACAACCTCCCTGGGCAACATCTTTCAGTGTCTCATCACCCTCAGTGCAAACAACTTAGGGATGTGGAGATGCTGGAGGTGTGCAGAGAAGGGCCCTGAGGATGCTCAGAGGGCTGCAGCAGCTCTGCTGTGA
>VWZI01015777.1:2144-14376 GCA_013396835.1 Psilopogon haemacephalus | reverse complement strand
AGACCCCTCAGAGCACGGTAGGCAGGGGTGGAGAGGTTGCCCCTGCAGGGAGGTGTTTGGGGCCAGATCCCTGGAGGTGTTTTTGGCCAGGCTGGCAGAGGCTGTGGGCAGCCTGCTCTAGGGTAGGGTGTCCCTGGGCATGGCAGGGGGGTTGGAACTGGCTGATCCTTGTGGTCCCTTCCAACCCTGACTGATTCTAGGATTCTATGATTCAATGTTCTGTGATTCTTCTATGTGCTCTCTGATCATCAGCCTGGAGGTGAGGAGGAAGTTGTTGAGCATGAGAGTGGTGAGAGGCTGGAATGGGCAAAGCAGGGGGGTCTTTCCCAGGTCATGTTTGGAAGGTCAGAGGGCAAAAGGGGCTCCATGGAGCAGCACCCAGCAGGAGATGCAGCCCTGGTGAGCCAGGAAGGCTTTGCTCATGCTACACAACCACGAAGGTCCCAGGTGGTGTCCCTGGCCGGGGCTGGAGCTAGGCAAGAGCTGGGGTGGAGAGGACTTTGCACCCCTCAGATCATGACCCTGCTAGCTGGGGCCCTGGCACTGCTCTGCTTGGGGGGAGGGAGTGAGGCAAAGCAGGAGGGTCTTTCCCAGGTCACATTTGAAAGGTCAGAGGGCAAAAGGGGCTCCATGAAGCAGCACCCAGCAGGAGGTGCAGCCTTGGTGAGCCAGGAAGGCTTTGCTCATGCTACACAACCACGAAGGTCCCAGGTGGTGTCCCTGGCCGGAGCTGGAGCTAGGCAAGAGGTGGGGTGGAGAGGGCTTTGCACCCCTCTAATCATGACCCTGCTAGGCTGAGGCCGTGGCACTGCTTTGCTGGGAGGAAGGGAGCGAGGCAAAGCAGGAGGGGCTGAGGCTGGGGCTGCAGGGGCAGGCGGCAGGAAGGTCTCTCCCTGCCCAAGAGCTGCGGAGGCTGTGCAGGGATGCTGGGAGAGCCCTGCCCGCCCCGGAGGAGGCTGCAGCCTGCCCTTTGGCTGTCCGCAGGAGTCCCCCTCCGGCTCTCGAGTGGGTCACCCCTGCTACCCCACAGGCTACTCCGAGCCCGTGTGGCTGCCTGCCCTGGGCGCCAGCCCCTGCGCCGCCCGCACCCACCCGCGCCCGGCCCTGCCCGACGGCACCGTGACCCTGCAGGGCAGCGGCAACGCCAGCGCCTGCCTGGCAGCACTCAGGAACCTCTTCAACTTCTCGGCCTGCGCCCACAGCCGCCACTGCTCCTTCGACGGCGTCTGCCAGCCCCGGCCCCGAGGCCGCTTCATCGTAAGGCAAATCCTGCCCTGCCCTCGGCGGCACAGCATCGACCCGGGGGCAGTGCAGCATCGACCCGGGGGCAGTGCAGCATCGACACGGGGGCAGTGCAGCATCGACCCGGGGGCAGTGCAGCATCGACACGGGGGCAGTGCAGCATCGACACGGGGGCAGGGCAGCATCGACACGGGGGCAGGGCAGCATCGACACGGGGGCAGTGCAGCATCGACACGGGGGCAGGGCAGCATCGACACGGGGGCAGCGCAGCATCGACACGGGGCTGCCATGGCCCTGGGGCTGCCATGGCCCCGGGGGATTCTGCTGGCTCCGGGGGAATTCTGGTGGCCCTGGGGCTGCCATGGCCCCGGGGGCTCTGGCATCCCCAAGTGCTGTGGTGTCTCCTGGGGCTGTGATGTCCCTGGGTGCTGTACTGTCCCTGGGGCTGTGATCTCCCCAAGTGCAGTGGTGTCCCCACTGCTGTGGTGCCCCCAGCAGCTTTGGTGGCCCCAGGTGCAGTGGTGTCCCCACTGCTGTGGTGGCCCCGGGGATTGTGGTGTCCCCAGGGGTTGTGGAGTCCCTGGGGACTGGTGTCAGATCCCTGGGTGCTGTGCTGTCCCCGGGTGCTGTGCTGTCCCCAGGTGCTGTGCTGTCCCCACACACCTCATGGCACAGTCACCTGCGCACAGCAGAAGAGGGCCAAGAGGTTTCCAAGCTGCCCCTGCCCCGGGGCAGAGCAGGAGCTGCTGCCAGCTGCTTCCCCACGATTGGGGCTAGGTCACTGCAGCCCTGCCCAGGGCAAAGCCTTGGTCACAGCCTGAGGCTGCAGCACAAATCTCAGCCAAGGTTCTGCCTGCACTGGATGTGCTGCTGCAACTGTGACCCCCACACACCCCCACCCCAACCCCCCAGTCCATCATCTCTGCTGAGGTATGGATAATTATGCCCTGAGACCATACCAGGGTGGCACAGACCCAATCTCCTGCTGCAAGTGGAGGGGGGGAGGGCAGGAGCTGCTGCCCTGGGGGGGCTGTGGCTCAGCAGCATTTCTGCCTCTTGCCTTCCAGGCCTTCTCTGCCTTCTACTACAACTTCAAGTTCCTCAACCTGACCAATGGGCAGTCGCTGGGCACTGCCAGGGAGACCATCCAGAACTTCTGCTCAAGGAGCTGGCAAGATGTAGGTCCCTGTGGGCAGCTGCACAAGCAAAAGGGGTCCTGGGGTGGGAGAAGGGAAGCAGGAGCCAGGACCATGCTGCACCCACTTATGGGGACTCTTCTTGTTCATCCAAGGTTGGGAAAGGGGCAGCCAGGGAGGGTAAAGGCAGCAAAGTCTCCCCTCCAGCACTGCAGCTGGAGCTAGGGGTGGGTCTGTAGCACTGAAGGATAGTGAGAGGAGAGTCAGCTGATGGCACCACTCTGGGGCCCCTGGGCCAAGAGGGATGTGGAGATGCTGGAGGTGTGCAGAGAAGGGCCCCGAGGATGCTCAGAGGGCTGCAGCAGCTCTGCTGTGAGCACAGCCTGAAAGAGTTGGGGCTGTGCAGGCTGCAGAAGAGGAGGCTCCCAGGGGACCTTCTGGTGGCCTTCCAGGATCTGAAGGGGGCTACAAAAAAGCTGGGGAGGGACTTTTGAGGCTGTGAGGGAGTGGCAGGACTGAGGGGAATGGAACAAAGCTGGAGGTGAGGAGATTGAGGCTGGAGGTGAGGAGGAAGTTGCTGAGCATGAGAGTGGTGAGAGGCTGGAATGGGTTGCCCCTGCAGGGAGGTGTTTGGGGCCAGATCCCTGGAGCTGTTTGGGGCCAGGCTGGCAGAGGCTGTGGGCAGCCTGCTCTAGGGTAGGGTGTCCCTGGGCATGGCAGGGGGGTTGGGACTGCCTGATCCTTGTGGTCCCTTCCAACCCTGACTGATTCTAGGATTCTATGACTGGGGTCAAATGGGGGTGGGTAAGGCCAAGAGATGTGCTGGGACCACCACAGTGCACAGAGCCAGAGCCCCTGGCACAAGGCTGGGGTGGGAGAAGCTGATGCAGGAGGAGCTCCAACAGGTCTCTCTGTTTCCATGTGGAGTGTGAAACCTCCTCAAAGGACCTGCCCTCTGTGGACAGGTCCCAAACACCTTCCTGGCCCTGGAGTCTTCCCCTGGGTGCTGGTGCATGCAGAGCCCTTGGCCCTTGTGTGGCACTCAGGAGGGCCCTGCCCCTGCAGGGGAACTGCCTGCAAACGCCTTCCCTTCCCCCCCACGTGTGCCCCCTCCCCTCAGCTGTCCTCCAGCTACCCTGCAGAGCCCCCTGAGAGGCTGCCCAAGTACTGTGCCAAGGCCAACTACATCCTCACCCTGCTGCTGGACGCCTACAAGTTCAACGAGAGCAGCTGGAAGGACATCACCTTCCAGATGAAGGTAGGCAGCAGAGGCAGCCTGCAGGCAGGGGCAGGGCTCACCAAGCTGCCCACCTCGGGCTGCTGCTGCAGAAGCCCTCCCAGCCCCATGGCACAGCTGGGTGGTGGCCCAGGGCTAACTCACTGTCCCCTCTCCCCTCCCGGGCAGGCAGGGGGTGCTGACGTGGGCTGGACGCTGGGCTACATGCTGAACCTCACCAACATCATCCCAGCAGAGGCCCCAGCCTGGGCCAAGGGACACCTCCCCTCCCTCTGGGCTGCAGCTGCCACCTTCATCGCCCTCACCCTGGCCCTGGGGCTCGCTGCCCTGCTCCTCTCCCTCTGGCTGTAGGAGCCTGGCAGCATTCTGGGGCCCAGCAGTGTCCTGGAGTTCAGCAGCAGCAGGCTGGGGCTGGAGACCCTGCAGGGCTGGCTGCACCCAGGGGCTCTGCCCTCCTGCCAGCAGGACTGCAGCCCCAACCTGGGTCACTGATGCTCAGCATGGCACTGAAGAATGGAGGTCTGACCTCCCATGGGCTGCCCCTCACAGCCACCATGGGAGGCTGTCCAGAGGAGCTTCACGGCCCTGAGACCTGCTGGGCTCATCCTGCACACCACAGCTGCACCATGTGAGGCTGTCCTGAGGAGCTTCACTGCCATGGGGACCTGCTGGGCTCATCCTGCACACCACAGCTGCACCATGTGAAGCTGTCCAGAGGAGCTTCACTGCCATGGGGACCTGCTGGGCTCATCCTGCACACCACAGCTGCACCATGTGAGGTTGTCCTGAGGAGCTTCACTGCCATGGGGACCTGCTGGACTCATCCTGCACACCACAGCAGCTCCAGCCATGCCTTCCTGTCCTCCTGTGCCACAATGCCTGTTACAAATGTGGCCTCCACCCCAGCAGCTGGCACATGAGGCCATGGAGAGCCCTGCCTGGCCGTGGAGGAGCTCCCTGAGTGCCAGGCTCTAAGTGCAGATGGTGACAGAGTGCTCTGTGTGATGCTGGCTCTGAACACAGCTGCCAAGGGCCAGACAGGTCCCTGCCAGGTGTGCCAGGGTGAGGAGAGGCTGAGGGACCTGGGGCTGCTTAGTCTGCAGAAGAGAAGCCTGAGAGGGGATTGGATCAATGTTTGGAAATGTGTGAGGGCTGGGGGTGAGGAGGGGGGGGACAGGCTCTGCTCACTGCTCCATACCATAGGCCAAGGAGCAATGGATGGAAGCTGCAGCACAGGAGGTTGCAGCTCAAGACAAGAGGCAACTTCTTGCCTGTGTGGGTCCCAGAGCAGTGGCACAGGCTGCCCAGAGAGGTTGTGGAGTCTCCTTGTGTGGAGCCTTTGCAGACTCTGTCTGGATGTGTTGCTGTGTGCCCTGAGCTAGCTTGGATGGTTCTGCTGTGGCAGGGGCTTGGAGTGGATGAGCTCTTTGGGTCCCTTCCAACCCCTGACATCTGTGAGTTGTGGCATGTGTCACCCCAGCTGCTCTCCTGAGGATGTCATTTGGGCTGTCCAGTGGCCTTGGAGACAGAAGGCAAACTGAGCTCCCAAAGTCAGGACCATGGTCCATGCCTCCCCAGGGGATCCAGCTCACCTCAGCTCATCATCTCAGCCTCATCTTCCTTTTCTTCTGGGCTAAAGGGTCCCACGTCCCTCAGAGCCTTCCTGGAGATCAGTGTCCTACCACAGAAGGCCTGGACACACAATCACAGAGTGCCAGGGGTTGGAAGGGACCTCCAGAGGTCATCCAGTTCAACCCCCTGCCAGAGCAGGGCACACAGGAACACATCCAGGCAGGTTCTGAATGTCTCCAGAGGAGACTCCACAACCTCTCTGGGCAGCCTGCTCCAGGCTCCAGCACCCTCACACTAAAGAATTTCCTCCTCAGGTTGAGGCAGAACCTCCAGGTGCCTGCTGTGCCTTGTCCTGTCTCTGGGCACCACCACACAGAGCCTGGCACCTGCATCCTGACCCCCTCAGACACTGAGCAGATCCCCCTCAGCCTTCTCCAGAGTGCACAGCCCCAGAGCTCTCAGCCTTTCTCCACAGCAGAAGTTCCCCAATCACCCCTGGGGCTCTCCATTGGGCTCTCTCCAGTAGATCCCTGTCCCCAGACAGGACCCAGCTGTCTATAAAAGGCCTGATGGACAACTGCCTCTTGGTGTGGTGCTATGCAGTGGACCCCCCCCAGCAGTGTCACCCAATGCTTGCCTGGCCACAAGCTTTCAGCACTCTCCTCTCCTCCCACTGGGTTAAGCTCATTGCATTCTACCACAGAACCACAGAAGGTCAAGGGCTGGAAGGGACCTCCAAAGCTCAGCCAGCCCAACCCCCCCTGCCAGAGCAGGAGCACCCAGAGCAGGTCACACAGGAACACATCCAGGAAGGGTTTGAACATCTCCAGAGAGGGAGACTCCACAGCCCCCCTGGGCAGCCTGTTCCAGGGTTCTGGCACCCTCACAGGGACAAAATTCCTCCTCATGCTTCCATGGAGCTTCCTCTGCCTCAGCTTCCACCATTGCCCTTATGCTGGCATTGGACATCACCCAGCAGAGCCTGGCCCCAGCCTCCTGGCATTGGGCATCCCCCAGCAGAGCCTGGCCCCAGCCTCCTGGCATTGGACATCACCCAGCAGAGCCTGGCCCCAGCCTCCTGGCATTGGGCATCCCCCAGCAGAGCCTGGCCCCAGCCTCCTGCCATTGGACATCACCCAGCAGAGCCTGGCCCCAGCCTCCTGGCATTGGGCATCCCCCAGCAGAGCCTGGCCCCAGCCTCCTGGCATTGGACATCACCCAGCAGAGCCTGGTCCCTGCCTCCTGGCATTGGGCATCACCCAGCAGAGCCTGGCCCCAGCCTCCTGCCACTCATATTGGTAACCATTGCTGAGGTCACCTCCCAGCTCCTCCTCTCCAAGCTGCCAGCCCCAGCTCACTCAGCCTTTCTTCACAAGGAGGATGCTGCACTGCCTCCATCATCCTTGTGGCTCTGTGCTGGACTCTGTAGCTGCTTCCTCATGCAGAGAGAGCAACTCCAGCACCTTGTGGGTCTGTCCTTCCTGAAGAGGACAGAGCCACCCATGCCAGCACTGCAGCTGTGGCTGCTGTGCCACCCTGGCCCTGTGGCTGCCAGCAGCTGGCAGCCCTCTGCCTGCACCCAGCTTTCTAGGTCACCCCCTCTGCTCCCCATGCTTCTTGCATTGCTGCACAGGCACTGCAGAGGCTGAATGGAGTCAGGAGGTGTAGAGGGGGAGGAGGTGCAGAGGCCTCTCAGCTGAGCTGTCACCGTGCCCCCTTCTGAGACAAACAGCCCTGAAGTTCCTCAAGCTGCTGCTCCATCTCCATCAGACTGTGCCCAAGGGGCTGGAGGCTTTTAGCAGCCCAGCCCTGAGCCAGCAGCCCTGGAATGTGGGCACACAGCTTGGCACACACAGCCTGCTGCTCTCCCTCCCCCTTCACCCCCAATTCCAAGCCCTGCCCTGGGCCAAGACCTCCTCCCTCTTTGAGGAAGTTGTCTCCTGTTTGCTGCTGTGCCACACCACAGACCACAGGGGGCTGGAAGGGAGCCAAAGTGAACACAGGCTGCAGCTTCCTACCCTCCCCCCTGCTTCCTCATGGCACAGCAATGAGCCCTGGGGGCCAGGAGGGCCAAGGGTGTCCTGGGGGGCATTAGGCAGAGTGTGTCCAGCAGATCCAGGGAGCTTCTCCTGCCCCTCTGCTCTGCCCTCATCTTGAGCACTGCCTTCAGTTTGGGGCTCCCCAGTTGCAGAGGGACAGGAACTGCTGGAGAGGGTCCAGGGGAGGGCTGTGAGGATGCTGAGGGGACTGCAGCAGTGCCTGGGGAGGAGAGGCTGAGGGACCTGGGGCTGCTTAGTGTGCAGAAGAGAAGCCTGAGAGGGGATTGGATCAATGTTTGTAAGTGTGTGAGGGCTGGGGGTGAGGAGGGGGGGGACAGGCTCTGCTCACTGCTCCCTGCCATAGGCCAAGGAGNGGGGATGCTCTGCTCCCCAGGGGGATCCCAGCTGGGTGTGTGGGGGTTGCTCTGCCCCCCAGGGGGATCCCAGCTGGGTGTGGGGGGGTTGCTCTGCCCCCCAGGGGTGTCCCAGCTGGATGTGGGGGGGAGACGCTCTGNTTGGGTCCCTTCCAACCCCTGACACCTGTGATCCTGTGCTCTCTGATCCTGCCTCTACACCCTCCTGCCCTCAGCTGAGACAGAAATAGCTTTGCCCCAGCAGCTGCTTCAGTGCCATGCTTGGGGTTGGGGTGAGGCTGCTCAGGTGCTGACAGTTCAGCCCTTGCCAGGCACTGCTGAGCTGACACTCAGGACTTGGCAGCTTCTCACAGCCTCACAGATGTCAGGGGTTGGAAGGCACCAGCTGGGTGCAGGGCACTGATCTGCTGCCCACAAGGATCCCAGCTGGGTGTGTGGGGGGGATGCTCTGCCCCCCAGGGGGATCCCAGCTGGGTGTGTGGGGATGCTCTGCTCCCCAGGGGTGTCCCAGCTGGGTGTGGGGGGGTTGCTCTGCTCCCCAGGGGGATCCCAGCTGGGTGTGTGGGGGGATGCTTTGTCCCCCAGGGGGTCCCAGCTATGGGGAGGCTCCAGCCCTGTGTGCCAGTCTGTGCCCAGCTGCCCAGGTGTGGCTGTGCCCCTGGGGCTGCTCTCAGCTGTGAGTCCTGCCCCGAGCCTGTGTGGCTGAGCTGGGTCCTGCCCAGGGCCGTGCCCTTGCCCTTGCCCTTGCCTTTGGCTCTGCTCGTTTGTTATCTGCCCTGGGAGTGAGTCCTTCCCCAGGAGCTGACCTTTGGTGCCTCTGCAGTCCTGTTCCTCATCTTTGGTCATCCAGATAAACATGGTGGAAGCAGAGCCAAGCCTGGAACTTTGCCCCCAAAGTCACTGTCTCCTTTCTGTGCCCCGGGTGAGGGCTGGTGACAATGACTCAGGGGAGAGTCAGCACCACTCAGTGATATGGGAGATGCCCCTGGAGACCTGGCAGAGAGCAGGCAGCAGAGCACGAGGAGAGCTCTTCTCCTGGGGGTTTCACCTTGCCCTCCCCAAAACACACAAGGCAAGCCCCAGGAGCTTCCCCTGACACATCCCAGCAGCATTCCCAAATTGCTCTGTGTGCTGGAAAGGGGCAGGCACAGACATGGAGAGGAACCTCCTGAGGAGAGCAGGGGGCTTCTGCCACCCCCCACCCCATCAGGCTTCCCAGTCCTGTCCTCTGGGCCACCTTCCCCCACAGCCACACTGCCACTGTGCAGAAGAGACCAGACCAGAACATCTCAGCTGGAAGGGACCTACAGTGCCCACCCAGTCCAACTGCTTGACCACTCTGGGGCTGCCCAAAAGTCAAAGCAAGTTGCCAGCTGCCTCCCACAGCCTGCCAGGCTCAGGACATTGCCCACCCCTCCAGGAGGCCCTGCCCAGTGTCTGCCCACGCTGCATGGCCAGGGGTGATGCAGGCTCTTGTGCTGGGATGGAGCAGGACACATCCACCCCTCACCAACTCCTTGCTCCTGCAACCACCTTCATGCTGCTGCTGCTGCTGCTCTCAGACTCCCCTCCCCTCTTCTCTGAGCCCCTGGTCCCACCACCTCCAGCCAGCCCACACTGGCCCAGCACTGAGCCTCTGCCCCAGGTGCCCCTACCCAGCCAGCAGGGAGGGCACAGCAACACCAACCAGCACACAGCTACTGGGCAGCATTTGTTGAAGCCTGAGCTGCTGCCAGGCCAAGGTGCCCCACATGACAAGTTCACAGCTCCTGGACACCTGGGGTGTGTGCCCCAGGTCTGCAGCTCCTCCAGAGGGCTGGCAGCAGGAGCCAGTGGCTGCAGCTGCCTCCTGAGCCAGCGCTGCTTAGAGTCTCTCATAAGCAGAGGAGCCTTTCAGGCAGCACAGGGCTGTGAGCAGGCAGAAGGTGAGGATGAGCATGATGGACAGCAGAACGGTGGCTGCTGTCCAGCTGCTTCTCTGGAGCCCTACCACCCTCTGGGGAGCTTCTGAGGGGATGATGTTGGTGAGGTTGAGCATGTAGCCCAGGCTCCAGCCCACGTCGATGCTGGCAACCTGCGCAGAGAGAGGAGGAAGAGGAGGGTGAAGGGCTGCAAAGCACCACACAAGCTAGGGGGGGATAGAGAAGACCTGTTAGAGCTCCAGGGCCTGCTCCACAGCCTCCCTCTCTGTGCACACCTTGGGCTGCAGCGTGGGTGCAGTGAGCACTGCTCCATGCCAGCAGCAACTCGCTGGCAGAGAGATGGGAGAGCAACCTGCAGCCTGCTCCTTATCCCCCTCCCCAGTGCAGGCATTGCAGGGGCTGTGCTCCCAGCCTCACTGCTCCTTCACCCCCAACTGTGAGACAAGCTGGGGAAGAGCTTAAGTGGCCTGGGGCAGATGCCTGTGAGGGAAGCTGAAGGGCTCCCCTGCAGCTGGGCAGTGGCTTGTGCTGCCCCCTCAGCCCCTGCTCCCCAGCCAGGCAGGGCAGGGGGCAGGGGCAAGGTGGGCTCAGGCCCTCTCACAGCACAGGGTGTGGAAGCTGAGGGCTGTTGGGCACCTCCCTACCTGCTGCACGAAGTGGATGTGAGGCCAGGAGCTGTTGTCGAAGCTGTAGCCCTGCAGGAGGAGGGCCAAGGTGTAGGAGCTGGCGGCACAGGCATCACGGAGCTGTCTGCTGCCCAGGCTGGGGAACCTCTCCTGCACCTGCAGGGGGGAAAGAGCAGAGAGGAGCTGCTGGCAGGAGCTGCAGCAAGAGCCCTGCAGCGAGGCTCAGAGCACAGCCCCTGCAATGCCTGGGCTAGGGAGGGGGCAAGCAGGAGGCAGCAGGCTGCAGGTTGCTCTCCCATCTCTCTGCCAGAGAGTTGCTGCTGGCACCAAGCACTGCTCACTGCACCCATGCTGCAGCAAGAGCCCTGCAGTGAGGCTCAGAGCACAGCTCCTGCAATGCCTGTGCTGGGGAGGGGGCAAGCAGGAGGCAGCAGGCTGCAGGATGTTCTCCCATCTCTCTGCCAGGGAGCTGCTGCTGGCACCAAGCACTGCTCACTGCACCCATGCTGCAGCAAGAGCCCTGCAGTGAGGCTGAGAGCACAGCTCCTGCAATGCCTGGGCTAGGGAGGAGGCAAGGAGGAGGCAGCAGGCTGCAGGTTGCTCTCCCATCTCTCTGCCAGAGAGCTGCTGCCAGCACCAAGCACTGCTCACTGCACCCATGCTGCAGCAAGAGCCCTAGAGCAAGGCTGGGAGCACAGCTCCTGCAATGCCTGCACTAGAGTGGGGGATAAGCAGGAGGCAGCAGGCTGCAGGATGTTCTCCCATCTCTCTGCCAGAGAGCTGCTGCTGGCACCAAGCACTGCTCACTGCACCCATGCTGCAGCAAGAGCCCTGCAGTGAGGCTGAGAGCACAGCTCCTGCAATCCCTGGGCTAGGGAGGAGGCAAGGAGGAGGCAGCAGGCTGCAGGTTGCTCTCCCATCTCTCTGCCAGGGAGTTGCTGCTGGCACCAAGCACTGCTCACTGCAGCAAGAGCCCTGGAGCAAGGCTCGAGCACAGCTCCTGCAATGCCTGCACTAGAGTGGGGGATAAGGAGGAGGCAGCAGGCTGCAGGTTGCTCTCCCATCTCTCTGCTGCAGGTCCCCCAGCTCCCTCCAGCTGCCAGCAGTGCAGCAGAGGATGTGCTGTGGGTGAGCCCCCAGGATGCTGGGGGGCAGGGTGTGGCATGGCCCAGGCAGGATCTCACCTGGTGCCAGCTGCTGTTGCAGAGCTGCCTGACGCTGGCCTTGACCAGGCTCAGGGGCTGCCCTCCTGTCAGGTTCAGCAAGTGCAGGCTGTGATAAAGCCCAGAAAAGGCCTGAGGGTGTTCAAGACCAAGGGTTGGCAGGTTAGTGAAGCTCCCAGGCCACTGTCATCCACCCCTCCCCCATCCCCTCTGCTCTGCAGGCGTCCCTAAAGGCGTAGTAGAACCCAGCAAAGGCCTGGGGGTTGTGGGCAGCTGCTGAAAACCAAATCCGCCTTCCTCACCCCAAAAACAGGGCCAGGGGCACCTCCTGCCCAGGCACAGGGTCCCACCTCATTCCCAGGCTTTGGCATCCCTGCCCCAACCACTCTCACCCACTGCTCTGCAGAGCAGATCCCTAGATCCTTTAGATCCCTAAGGGTGGCATCAGCCAAGCAGCTAGGAGGGAGCCCTGGGACTGCTCCCCACAGCAGACAGAGGCTGTGCCAACAGAGGCCTGGGTCTGCCTGGCAGCCTGGCGAGCACCCTGCATGTCCCCACACACTGGGCACGTCCCAGCCTGCAGGGCTGGCACCACACAGACTTCTACAGCAGCTTTCTTGGGGCTGTGGCCAGCCCCTGGTGCCCGCAGAGCCCCCAGCTCCAGCCCAGCCTCATTCCCAGGCTTTGGCACCCTGTGCCCAGCTCTTGCTCTACCAAGAGGTCTTGGAGCTGGGTGACAAACCCTGGGGCTGCTGCTTGTGCTCTGAGCTAGCTCAGACTTGCTCCAAGGCCAGGACCTTCCTGCTCCCCTCAGCGAGGACTGGGACATGGCAGGAGGCAGAAGCAACCTCCCAGCACAGGAGGCTTGCAGGTGGGACTAGTTCTGGGCTGTCCTCTCTCCTCTTCCCCCAGCCAGTGCCC
>VWZI01015772.1:0-34734 GCA_013396835.1 Psilopogon haemacephalus | reverse complement strand
TGGGAAAAGACAGGGGGCGCCAGGGGGGCTTAACCCTTCACATATGTGAGACTTGCTCCATCCCCAGTGCTGCAGCTCTAGACCAGAAGGCTCCTTCAGACAAGCACCAGCCCCACCCCAGAGGCACTTACTGCTCCTGGAAGATGCCAGCCTCTTCCTTTCAGCATTGACAGTGATCTCCACAGCCCTGCACATTCCTCTGGTGTTTGCATCAAAAGTGAGATCAAGAAGAAGATAGTGACAGGGTTAGGGTTAGGGTTAGGGCATTTTGAAAGGATACAAAATGCACGGAAGGGTGGATCAGCCTGCAGAGGGAGGAAAAAGTTTTCTTCTCATTTTGGGTTCATGCCACTCTTATCTATGGTTCCTCTCAAGAAAGACACAAGGACAGGTTTATAACTTCAAAACACAACATGAGAGTGACATGGATCTGCTGGTGTGGGTCCAGAGAGTGGCCCCTGAGGTGATCGAGAGTCTGGAGAACCTCTCCTATGAAGACAGGCTGAAACAATTTAGATTGTTCAGCCTGGAGAAGTGAAGGTTCCAGGGAGATCTTAGAGCAGCATTTCAGTATCTAAAGGGGACCTACAGGAAAACTGGGGAAGGACTGTTTAAAAGGGCCTGTGGTGACAGGATGAGGAGCAATGGTTTAAAACTGGAGCAGGGGAGATTTAAGTGGGACATCAGAAGGAAATTCTTCACATTGGAGGTGAGGAAGAACAAACAGGTTGCCCAGGAATGTGGTTGAGGCCCCATCCCTGGAGACATTCAAGAACAGCCTTGATGTGGTCCTGGGCAGCCTGAACTAGTTGGAGGTGCTCTGCTGACTGCAGGAAATTGGACAAAATGACCCCTGAGGGCCCCTTCCAACCCTAGGCAATCTGTGAATCTGTGAATTTTCTGATGAGAAATTAAAAAACTCAGGACCTCCTCCTGCCACAAGCTAACACTTGGCATGAGAACAGAACTAAATTCTTCTTGCCTCCAAGAGAAGGCCTTCCAGAGGAAGCTGTTTGCTTTGGTGGTACATCTTTAAGCTCTCCTGGTTACAGCAGCTACACCTTAATCAATGAAACCCAACTGCTCAGAAGGTGAAAGATTATTTTGAGTCTGGTTATGACAGTCTTGTCTGAGTGCCAGCAACCACAGGAGTAACCACAAGTCACCAGACACCACTTGGCTGTTGTGCCAGGAAGTAGAAGGACCAAGCAACCTGCATGACTCACTGCCCCACTCTGACCACTGACCGAGCAGCGCAGGGGATGTGGAGGGTTATGGTCAGTACCTAACAGATCTGCTCTGCTGCTCCTTCCCCCTCAGCTTTTCATCTTCCCCAGTGGGGTCCTGCCCATGGCCTGCAACTCCATCAGAAAACATTACACTGCTCTGGCATGTGCTCCAAGGGATGCAGGGGAATGCCTCTTCCCAGCCCTCTTTCTCCTCTGACCATGGTGTTCACAGGGTTGTTTCTCACTCTTTTTCACCTTCCTACCCTGCTTGTGTCAAGGGTCAGGTCTGGGCTGGCCACTAGACAAATGGCAGATACTTTATTAACTTCTTTCCCTTCTCAAAGGGAAGAGAGATACAATAAGGGAGAGAGGCTGATGGGTTGGAAAACTAAAGCAGACTTCATAAAAATAATAACAATAAAATTAATTAGATACAAATATATACAAACCTAATATCAAACTCAACCCCCCTGATGGCAATTACATCATCATGGATACTGTGGCAGAAGTCCTAGATTGGGCTTAGCAGCAGGCAGGAACCAGATTCAGTACCTGGGTTCTGGATTTGGATTCAGGAATACATGGATCGAGATCAAAGGCAGATGGGCTTGGGGATGCCAGTCCTGAGTCTGTTTTGCAGGTGACTTGCACAAAGGCAAGACCTGACATCTTCTCACAGAGGCAGCTCCTGCAGCCTCGCCCCTAACCTTGCCACAGAAACCCAATACAGAGTTACTGCACTGGGTGACCCCAGAGACAAAGCACAGGTCTGTATGGGCTGGGCAGAAGAAAGTGAGCTCCATTCCAGTCAGACCCAGGCCAGCCTCCAGTGACTGTGCTGCACAGATGGTCACAGAGTGTTTATTAAAAGGCAATAACAATTTTTGTGGATCTTTGCAAAGGGTAATCATAGAATCATAGAATGGTTTAGGTTGGAAGAGACCTCAAAGATCATCCAAATCAGAAGGTGCTTGAAACTCTCCCAGAAAGGCTACCTGGTGCCCCTCCAGGCTGTGATAGGACTTTGTGTTGCTATTGTCTTTGAGGCAGCATCTGCAGATGAATTGGATGAGACACTCCAAAATTCTTTTCTCTTAAATTGTTATATTGATCTGCTTATGGTCCTCTTTGCTCCTGCTAGCACATGCATGATCAACTGCTAGTTCTCATCTTAACTGTGACCAAAATATTTCCTAGTCTACTTTCAACTATCTGTACTTTGGGATGACTTCTTCCTCTATGCTTTCCAAGTGTCCTGTCTATGTAGAGGCTCAGAGGGACTGCTGAGAGAGATCTCTGGGACAGAATGGTCTGAGTCCACGATGTGAAGCAACACACTGAGACACAAAGAAATCCTGGGGACCCTGAGCAGTGTCTCATCAGCAGGGTGGTTCCTGGACCACCCAGAAAATTAATGACTCTGTAGAACGGATTTGCACAAAGCTCCATCACAGTTGTAAATAAAATATAAACTCAAATTTCATCCTTCTGCCACACAACTCCATTTCCTTAGCTCTTGTCACAACTGCACTAAAAGCCCAGGAACCAGTGCACATGAAACCATCCTCAGAAGTGGTTTGGAATCTCAGTTCAGGGAAATCAAATCATATGACAGTGTTGTTGAGAGACTCATCTGGTGTGCTGGTTTGAGCATTCCTCATAGGTTCTGATCAGTAGAGGCTACATTTGGACCTTGTGTATTTGGAAACTGGGCCCACATTTTTAGTAGAAGCAGGGCTAAAAGTATTCCTAACCTTCCTCTCACCTTCAGATCATTATTTCTGCTTCTAGACCAGACAATGAGACATCTTGAAAGCCATTTCTGAAAATCAGAGAGCTTTGGTATGGATATAAACCCAACAACTGGGCGAGCATAGAACTACTTCTCCTCTAAGGATGGTGGTGTTTTTGTAGAAACACACAAGAATGGGTCTAAGGAAAGAAATTGCCCTATCAGCCCAGCAGCAAAGGCACTTACTGACATGACTCTCTCAGGATGCTGGACACTACCTCCCAGGGAAACCTCCGTAGTTCCAATGACAAGCTTTTGTAAGAGTATTTCAGTTTCTCTTAACAAAAGACAAGAGTTTGTTCATTTCTTATCAAACCTTCTGCATTTGTTCACAGCTGTTCTCAAAGCCTTCTTTATGTTGCTATTTCTTAAGCTGTAGATGAGAGGATTGACCAATGGAGTCAGAGCTGTGTAGCAGACAGAGAACACTTTGTGGAGGTATCCCAGCGTGTTGGTTTGTGGTACCAAGTACACAACAATCAGGGTCCCATAGAAAAGTGTCACCACGGTGAGGTGGGAGGAGCAGGTAGAAAAAGCCTTATGCCTTCCTGTGGAGGACGGGATCCTGATGACAGTGCTGCCTATGTAGGCGTAAGATATGAGTGTCAAGAGAAACGGTGGCAGCGTGAAAAGGAAGGCCAAGGTGAACTCCACAAGCTCAATCCAGTGAGTATCACTGCAGGAGAGCTTTACCACGGGTGCGAAGTCACAGAAGAAATGATCAATTTCATTAGGGCCACAGAAGGTTAACTGTGGCATCAGAGAGGTGACAATGGCACTGGCCAACAACCCATTTAGCCAAGATCCACCTGCTAACAGGAGGCAGCTCCTGGCGCCCATTATGGCTGTGTAGTGCAGGGGCTTGCATATGGCAATGTACCGGTCGTAAGACATAGCAGCCAGGAGACAACACTCTGCACCTGCCAGCCCAGTGAAAAAGAAGTACTGCAGAAAGCAATCAGTAAGTGAAATAACATATTTGCTTGTCAGGAAACTTGCCAGCAACCTGGGCAGGATGGTGGAAGTGTAACAGGTCTCCAAGAATGACAGATTCCCCAGGAAGAAGAACATGGGCTTGTGGAGGTGATGGTTAGTCACGACCAGCACCATGATCAGGAGGTTGCCTAACATGGTTGAAATGTAGGTCACTAGGAACATCAAGAAGAGGATAAATTGTACTTCTGGAATACTTTGAAAACTGAGGATGACGAATTCCACAACAGCTGTTTCATTCCCCTGCTCTGCTCTTCTCATGACTACGACAGATATAACAAAGTCCATGAAACTTGCTTGAGATCTTGAGAGGTGTTTAACAAGTTGGAGTGCAGGAATGTTAAGTAGCACAGAAAGAGGAATCTTCTGCACAAAAGCCCCAGACAGGATTGTTATTTAATAGTCCTTTTTACACATGAGGGTATTTATGCCAGCTGACAGTGTCTGAGGCTAATCTTCATCCCCTTCCCTCTCAGAGCAAAGATGAATCCATTCCCCTGCCAGAAGTTATCAAGATCATACAAAACATGTCTAAAATCAGAAGCATCAGACAGAAATCCATACTTGGAACATAAAGACCTAGCCTACTATTAAACTGTTATTCAGATGTCAAAAAAAAACTAAACAAACCCAAACCAGTTATTTTACAGCCTTCATGTCAGATAAAAAATCAGTGCTGACACTACACAGTTCCAGTAATTGTTGGGGACTTAACTTTCCTTCTTGTTTTGGAAAAGCCAAGTTGCAGTGATTGTGCAGAGAACAGAAGTCCTTCAGTCACAGGTATTTGTTTTGGAGCTCAGCCAAAGATTCCATCACGTGGAAATACATCATTTGCTTGTGTTTCACAGTTCCATCTCTCAAATTATCCTTGTCCTGGAAGAGTCAAATGTTGATTTGCAACAACTTATTGGTAGCTCTCTGAGCATCAAGCAACCATCTTAGATGTCAAGGAGCTGCTAGACTAGGTTATGAAGTTATTTCTTCTGTTGTCACCCTGGAAGGGGGTATAATGTCCAACTTTCACTTTATTTTCTGGTATATAAGACTGTTTCAAAAGATGTTTAGTGGACAGAATTAAGTCCTGGTAATGTCTACTTATATCTTCATCAAAGCACTTTCTGCTTTCAGGGATCTTTAAAGAGGTTATGTGTTTAAGGTAAGAACCCCTCTCTATATTTTAGTACATAACTTACAGATTTTTTTTTTTAAACTTAAGTCTGAAACTACCTGAAAAACTTCAAAAGCTTTTCCATGTAGAAGCTTGATCTACCTGGATGTCATGGCTTTGGCAGCTGAGGGTACCAAAGTGACTGGGAACCATGAAGCTGGGGCACTTAACAGTCGGAGAGCAGTTCTGCTGTCTTGAAACTCTCACTGCCTCTGAGATTCATTTTAGAATAGATAGCTCAAGACACTGCTAAATCAGATGTTTACATCAGCATCAGTATTCAAGACCTCCTTTTATGTTGGAAATAGGCTGTCAGCAGTGATTGGTTTGCTCATGTCTCTTCCTATAATGTTTCTTGCCTCAAACACCCGCTGGCTGTTGGTTTGGTCTGCACTAGCTGTGAGAGAGCAAGTGACCAGCACAAAATAGGTAGTTATGTCACAAAGCTCTGTGGTTAGTCTTCTTCATTCAACTCGTCCAGCAAAATTAGATTTTAGGTTAGTAGCTATGGTCTAAAGGGATCAGAAAACTTGGTGGTAAGTAGAAAACACATCAGAGTATAAATTTGGAATTACAATCCCTTGCTTTCTTCTGAGTACAAACCCCATTTGTTATTTTAGACTCCTAAGTCAGACAGGTTGGCCTTAGGCTGCTTGCATAGCTGATGGGCAGGAGCAGGTAAGATGAATCTCCCTCTGTATTAGGTGGGTAGGCAGATTGGTATCTTCAGATGATCTGAGTCATGGTTTAACTCCAGCCGTCAACTGTGCACCATGCAGCCACTCACTTCAACCTAATGGGTTGGGAAGGGCATCAGATAAGTAAAAGATAAAGGTCATGAGTTGGAATAACAGTTTAGTAGGCAAAGCAAAAGCCACACATACAAGTGAAGCAAGACAAGGAATTCATTTGCCACTTCCCATCTAGGCTGGTGCTCAGCCATCTGCAGGCATGCTGAGCTCCACCATATGTAATGCTGACCTGGGATAACAAATGTCATCACTCTGAACATCCACCCTGCCTTCTTCTTCCCTCAGCTTTAAAGGCTGAGCATGATGTCATATGGTCTAGAATATCCCCTTGGTCTGTTTGAGTAAGCTGTCCTAGCTGTGTCCCCTCCAATCTTCTTGTGCACCTCCAGCCTACTGTCTGGTGAGGTGGTGTTAGAAGCAGAAAAGTTTTTAACTCTGTGCAAACACTGCTCAGCAGAGGTGAAAACATCACTGTGATATCAACAACATTTCCAGCACAAATCCAAAGCAAAGGCCCTGCAAGGTTCTATGAAGAGATTTAAGACTATCCCAGCTAAAGCCAGCACAGCCAGAACCCAGTGGTCTGTGGTCACTGGATATTTTGGGTGGCCAGAGGCACCTACATGTGGCTGACAGATGTGACACAGGCATTCTTCAGAAGTCAGTCTTAAGCAGTGCACCTGGGCTGCAGACAAATAATTCCTGGACATCCCAGGTGGTCCTAGGTTCTTCTGTTTCACCACTCAAGCTTCTTCAGGATTGCTTCTGGGGCTCTTTGTCTCATTGATTCCACAGGACACTGTTGACAGCTTGCTCAGGCTTTCACACTTACCTTTTAAAAGTCTAAATGGAATGAGATTAAATTTATCTCGAGATATTCACTGTGATTTGATTTGATTTCTAAACTTTAGAGACCCCCATCCTGTCATACACCTGGAAGATTGCTCCAGTCTTTGACAGATCACTTGGGTCCAGATAGGTTCCAGTACACCAAAGTTTCATGTGTTAAAAAGTCAGGGCAGGATTCAACACAGATTGGTTCTGAAAGATGTATTTTCATATCTGTTTTTCAATTTTCTTGTCTAAGTTCTCATCTTAATCATTGGAGATGTTTTCAGTCCCAGTTCTTAGAGCACAGAGAGCAGCTGAGGCCTGTGGCATTGTTACTACTCAGGTGCAGGGCTCCAAATTGTCTTTGTCAAATTCTGCCTGGAAGTTTACTGATTCAAGCAATGAAGTCTCTCTGGAGCTCTCCACATCTGGAGTTCACTCACACATTCACTTCCAGGTTGTTTGGGAATATTTATGAGTATCTTGAATGAAATGAATTTGGGTGTAGGAGTCCATGAATTTGTCTAGCCAATTCTTTCTCACATGATGAATGTTCAATTGCTACCATTTCACATGTTTGATTTTTTTTTTTTTTTTAGTACTGAATGATGGCTCTTTTATTATGGGATGGTTTCTTATCCGTGAAAAGCTCTGGGCAAATCCAGATAGAACTGAATAACCAGATTTGTTTTACCTTTCTCTTTAAAACTTTAAGAAACCCCAGTCTGTAGAAAATCCATATTGATTTTCCTGGGTGTATGATACTTACTTGTGTGGCT
The DNA here is from genome assembly GCA_013396835.1 of Psilopogon haemacephalus. NCBI lineage: Eukaryota > Metazoa > Chordata > Aves > Piciformes > Megalaimidae > Psilopogon > Psilopogon haemacephalus. The sequence continues at coordinate 27,187 of VWZI01015772.1, read as the reverse complement.
CAGCAATGCTCTGCTCTGTTAAGGCTGATTTCTTGGTATGTTGTTCCCTGGTGTCACATCAAACATCATCATTACAGATGCTTCCCTTCTGTTCTCTATGCACTTCCCTGAAGTCTAAGACTATACAGAGGAGAGAAAGGTGAATCACTTTCCTAGAGGCTGCAGCTCATGAGACAAGCCAACCAGAAGTGAAAGGCAAGCTTACCTTGTTACAAGTGCAGGATAAGCTTCACTGCTTCCCTCCTTCTCATTTAGTGAGTCAGACAGAAACACAGGTTCTTCTCACCTGTCTTCCCTTCCCAAATGCTTTATCTACACTTCAGTTCCTTGCAATACTACCTGCATGCTTCTGACTGGATGCTCTGGGGCTCTGTGCCTTTACTTCTCCCTTGTTTCATCATTTGCTCTATACACAAGCAAATTGAGTCCCACTTGGCATCTCTCTTAATGAACATTTCTATTGGCAGTGAAAGTATGAAGTGACTTACTCTGCAGCTTGGCAATGCCAGCTCGACAGCACAAAAAAAAAAAACCAAGGAGGATATGAGGGGGGTGAGACTCTGGAATAGATTGCCCAGAGTGGTTGTGGATGCCACCTCCCCTGGAGGTGTTCAAAGCCAGGCTGGGTGAGGCCTTGGGCAGACAAATCTAGCTGAGAGGTGTCCCTACCTATGGTGGAGAGGTTGGACTAGGTGAGCTCTGAGGTCCCTTCCAACCCAAACCATTCTAGGATCCCAGGTTCTTCTAACACCATGCATTTGTCCCAGATTTTGTCACACTGCTCAAACAGTGAACTTCTTTAGATTCAGCTGTGCTGTGAATTTATTGCCTCTGTCTAGGCTTACTGTCAGGTTTCTGTTTAAAGTAACCGAGTGACTTCCTGGAAGTGGGGAATGACTCGTAAGTTCCTGTACAACTGCCCTAAGAAAAGCCAATGAATTCATACTCAGAAAGCACAGTGGTGATGCCACTCAGCTATGGGGCAGAATGCATGGGCTTAGCAGAGCTTTTGTGCTGTGTTTGTGTGATGTTAAGCTGAGGTACTTGTCTTTATCATTTCCCTTCATACAACAACAAGCTAGATAGCTTTACTTTCCAGCATCTGCCCTGATAATACTAAACAGGATCACAGGATCACCAGATGTTAGGGGTTGGAAGAGACACAAGCAGATCATTGAGTCCAACCCCCCTGCCAGAGTAGGACCATACAATCTAGCACAGATCACTGAGGAACACATCCGGACAGGCCTTGAAAGTCTCCAGAGGAGACTCCACAACCTCTGAGTAGGGGAAAAATCACATTAAGGAGCCAGAGCATCAATGTCTGGGGCATTTACAAGGTTTGAATATGTCCAACAACGAGAAGATTTTGCAAGAGATAATGCAGCTCGTGTCTTCCTCTAATGCAAAGGAGTTCTGAATGTGACAGTGTTTTTTTTCTTCAGTAGAAGATCACGAGTTCATGAATCACTGTCAATGGCACCTTGTGCCACTGCACTTTGCAGTTTGGCCATTTAGCATTAGTCTTCGTAATGTGCCCTGGGTAACCTCAATGTAGACTTCTCCACCTCAGCTAATTTCCTCTGTAGTCAAATGAACTTCAAAGGTGCTCATAGAGAGTGAATAATTTAGCACAATTTAAACATGTTTGTGAGAATAAGATTACCTCAGTTTCTGAAGGGCTGAAGAGGCTTCATTTAAAATGACTGAGGTGGAGGCATTGGTGTTGGCAAAGAAGTTCTAAAAATAACAAAACACCTAAAAACTCCAAAGAAGAAGAATAAAGAGTGAAGGTTAGAGAGAGAGAAATGCTCATTACAGAAGAATAGCTAAGCAGGCAGCATGACAGATCATAAAGCATTAGGTAAGTATTAAATAAACACATTAAAAGAGAAAAATCATCTCTCAAATTTTTGCTTTTAACAATGGAAGACAAATAGTAACAGAACCTGGAGAGAGACAAAGAAAAGTCTGATGGTCAGAGAGGGTCAGATGCTGTCTGTCTCTGCATGTGCTGGTTTGAGGCCAATTGAAATATTTTTATGAGAAAAATTAGATTATAGGCTGTGAAAAGAAAACACTGCTGATGTCTTCTTCACTCATAGGTTTACTGAGATGTAAAAAGCAAGGACATAATCATAGATAAAGACAGAGTTGCTCTGGTCTGGGGTCTGGCTGTTTGTCTCTCCCTCTCCTTGGCTTCTAGCTGGATCTGTGTAACCCAACTAATTGATTCTGCTTCTAACACCCCTGGCTGATCTTCCCTGTTCACCTTGCACATAAGGTAGATTCTGTGATAAGATTAGGAGGTGGGGGAAAGGTGGAAGGGTGGCTGGGAACCCCTCTTGGGGACTCTGATGTCTGGGAGGGGCGTTGTGTTTCTGTATTACCTTTAACTTGTATATTTCTGTATATAGCTGTAAATAGTTGGACTATATTGTAAATATCTGCTTGTGTATTGTGCTAAGCTGTGCATGTAAAGCTTCATTCCTTAACTTCCAGTTGGATGAGTCTAGTCTGGGTGAATTCAAAATTGGGGGGGGGAGCAGGTAACTGCTGACCCATCACACTGCACAAGGAGAGGCTGCCTGCCTGTATGAACCAAATGTGCCCTAATGCTGGGCTCTGACTTGCTCATAACTGGCTTGTGTAACTTGCTCTTTATCTGTATTTCCCACTGTCCATTTTTCTGTATTTTCTGTGTATCATATTTAAACCTCATTGTTCATTACATGTGAGCTGCAGCATGTTCCCAATGGCAGGCAGATTTGCTGCTCAGTGCCTATCAAATAATGAGCCTGAAATAACCTGGCAGTGAACAAGTGTGTCTGTGGTACCAAAGACACAAAACAGCCTCCTCTGAGCTGCCCTGGAAGTCTTTATCTTGCAAGTGTTTCTGTGAGTTTTCTGAATTAAAGACCAGGAAATTCAAAACAGTTTCTGTTTTTACTGTGACAGTGGCTGGAATCTAGAACAGGTCACACAGAGAAGCTGTCTCCACTTGGACAGCCTCTTTGAGCTGACCCTGCGTACTGCTTTTGTCCAGCAGAGTTAATTTTCTTCATAGTAGCTTGCATGGTGCTGTCGTGGATTTGTGACCAAACCAGTGCAGACCACACAACAATGGTTTAGTTGTTCCACTCAACTTTTGTTAAACTATCTTTATCTCAAGTTGTGTAGTTTTGCCCTTCCACCCTTCCCTTCCTGTTTGGGCAGAATGTGTGGGCAGAGGTGCCAAGGACACCTCCATGTACGTAAGAGTGAAGGTTCCTGTGCTAGGTTCAATCTGCTATGTTTGGGGGAGGTGAAGACACCATTGGGGGTACTCTGGTGATAGGCTAAAACAGTCCCTGTACAAGTCCTGGTATGTCCAGGCATGGTTCCTTGCTCCCCCTCCCTCTTTTGGAGTGGAGTAATGGGGGAAAGAGGACAAAGAGGGCCTGGATCCACAAAGTCTGATGACCACAGATTGCCCAGACATGTTTTGATGCTGTTTACATCTTGTGGTAAGCAAGGTACCTGTGCTTGCCTTGTGCAAGGCCCATGCCTTCCCACACATGGCTAAAACTTGATTCATGTCTTTCCCAGATATGGTTAAGCTCTGGCAAAATGCCATCTCACTGGTCAATGGTTCTATTGGTCTCAGTTGCCAGCTGGGCCAGTTGATTCCCAGGCAATTGATAAAAGTAGGCCAGAGCTGTAAACAATTTTCCTTGTCACTTAATACCTAGCCTTGATGCTTCAAGCTATGCCTCGGTGCTTTAAGCTTTGTTTCCTGGAATCTTTTGCCATGCCTCAGCTTACCAGGGAGAAACACAAGCGCCCTACATGGCTGCAGCATGTAGCCTTGCATCCTAGACCTCACTGCTTCAGCATGTAGAGTGAACCAGGCCATTTCCAAGAGCCTGAGCCCCGCAGGCAGGGAACAGTTGCCTAGCCGTGCAGAAAAGGGGTAAGAAGCCCAGGAGAGCCAAGCACACCCAGGAAATCTGTATCTCACTGCAACTCACAGTTACAGTCACTGACAGTAACAGGCCACTGCTGTGCAGACCTCACTGCAGCTGGCACTGAGAGACAAAGCAGGTTATTGCCAAACAGCAAGAACCTGTGCTTGCTGCACACCTGGGAACCTCCAGAGCCCTGGAGGATGCTGTGTGCTCAAGAACAGACTGAGACCCAGTCAGAGGAACATGTCAGACCTGGACAAACTATGAGACTCCCAGAAAAACTCTTAAAAGCTTTTAGCAGTCACCATATTGACAGCAGTGCTCCTCCAAGTGTTTCAGGTACTGTCTGGATCACTCTCTGGATCAGTAAGCTCCGGAGAATTCAGGTCATGAGTAAACTGACCTTATTTCTATAAAGCCTCTTTGTAATTAACTTTCCCTCTCTACTCTGTACCTCACAGCTGCTTTTAGCAGAGAGGTTCCTCTTGAGTCCCCCTAGAGGGCAAGTGGCATAGTGCACAGCAGGAACCTCAAGTTTACTCTTTGGCATTTTTCTGGTTTTGATAAATTGTTTTAAATTGTTTAATGCTGCTCTAGGCACTGTACGTATCCTGTAATATATTTGCACAATTGAGCACAAATGCCCTGTAGATAAGACTATAGTTTTATATTAATAAATAATAGTTAATAATTTTATTAATATTGCCTTGTCATAATTAATAATTCCTCAACAGATACTGAAGTTTCAGCTGTTATTTTCCCAACTGTCCTTGCATGCTTTCCTAATCAGGCTTGCATTCAAGGCTCCCTCCTGCCAATTCCTCATCTTGGAGCAGCATATTCTGCCTGGCAGTGGAGAGTATTCATGGGCCAACAATGGACCATTTCCCAATTAACCTGCTCCAACACTTGCCATGTTAACCTGTCCTATTACACCAACCTAAAAGCCAAAAGGTTTAAGCTACCACAGGATTTAACTGGAGTGTACTGGAGCAAATTTAAAGCTGTTACAGCTCTCTCAGTCACTTTGCAGATGACACTGAATTGTACAGCAGTGTTGGTCTGCTTGAGGGTAGAAAGCTCTGCAGAGGGATCTGGCCAGGAAGGGTTGATGGCAGAAGTCACCTGTATGAGTTTCAACAAAGCCAAGTGCTTGTTCCTGCACTTGAGTCAAAACAAAGCCATGCAATGATCCAGGCTTAGGGCACAGTGTTTGGAAGTCTGCTTGGCAGAAAAGGACCTGCCTGCAGGGTCCTGCACTGCAGTGAGCTCTTGAGCTTATCAAGTGGGCAAGAGATTTGTTTAGCACAACAGAGACCTGAAAGCACCACAGCGCAGCAGAGTACAGCACAGACCAGCACAGGTCAACTGCTGGGTGGATCACTAAATCCTAAACGTGCAGTAGTCCCCAGTTAGCATCACTACACATGGTGCATTTAGTCCTCTTTCTACTCAGTGCTGTGTTCTGTGTGCATATTGTTCTTTTCATAACCATAATCAAGTCCCATATTCACTTTTCCACTCCTTTGTAACAAATCATCCCAGCTGCACCAGGTTCCTCATATTTATACAACTGCAGTTATGATGCCTTCACCAGAGAGAAATATCTAGGTTAGGAGAGGCAGTTCCAGGAGAAATCCAGGAGAATGGAAGGAACTTTAAGAGAAATTCAAAGTAAGATGATCACAGAATCATAGAAGTGCCTAGTTGGAAAAGATCAAGTCCAACCATGACCAAACATTTCCCTGTACACAGCTCTTAGACCATGTCCTAAGCACCTCATCCAGATGTTCTTTTAGAAACACTTCTTGGGATGGTGACTCCACCACTTCAATGGCCTGTTCCAGTGCCCATTTACCTTTCAGGGAAGATATTTTTCCTCATACCCAGTGTAAATCTCCCGTGGCCTAACTTGAGGCCATTTCCTCTCACCTCTTCACTTGTTACCTCAAAGAAGAGGCTGGTGTAATGGAGGGGTATTAATTGAATGTGAGATGGTATTTTTTCAAAATTAATATTGTTTAATAATTTTCAGGCATGAGACTGTTTTCCCTACCCACATCTCCATCTCTGGAGGTTTGAATGGGGAAGAAGTAGGTGAGAAGCTGCTTCTCCCACTCCTGTGGGCTTGAACAGGGAAGAGCAAATCACACCCAGCATATANGCAACTGGACACTGGCTAGGAGGATCTTGAGGAGGGGTGAAGAGAAAGCTCAGCTCCTGCTTTCAGACCACTGGAACCTGACTGCCTGCTGGAGGGACCTGCCCCTGCCATGAACCACTGCCATTCGTAGGAACACGCTGAGCAGTTCAGCTTTTCCCTGTGCTGCTAAGGCAGTGCCACTTCACAAGATTTGCCCTGTGGAAGCAGTGTCTGAGACACTTTGTCAGGTTTCTGTTCACATCAGACTTTGCTGTGTGTATCCATAACTGGATTAGAATTTGCAGTTCCAGACACTGCTGCAAAGGAGCCGAGGGACTACCTCTAAATTCCTATTCCACTGCCATGAGTAGATCAGACTTTCCCTAGGGCTCTGGGCTGCCTCTTATTTGTAAGAGGGGTAAAGCTAATTTGTGGCTTAGCCTCTATGGATTTTCTGATTTTACTAAATTACTAAAGGTTCCCATAAGCATCCTTGTGAAGACTTCCCAACCGAATTAGAACCCCTAAATAAAATGTCACTAGTTCGTGTATCGGCTGGGGGTGAGGCTTTTGGGAAAAATAAAAATAATTATATTTTTTAAATTCTTGCCTCTTTAACTGCCCCAACTAATTCACCAACACACCACCCCAAAAACCTCTCAGGCTTGTTTCCAGCAGGCCTGGTTTTTTCCCCTTCCCCCTTTCAAATCTAACTTAAAGCTTACTTCATGAGCGCTTGTGATAAAAGTCTCCTCCTCCTTTGAGAGAGATGCACTCCATAAGTTGATTCATGTTCAAAGAAACCAAAGTCCTGCTGATGGTACTAGGCTTGAAGCCAAGAACTGATCTGGTGGGTCCTCCTTAGTCTTTCTGAGTTGGTCCCTGTGACTGGTGGGACAGAAGGGAAAACTACCTGTTTCCCAGCAGTGGAGCCACACACAGACCTTTCTAAGGTAAATTGGTTTGTATCTACTTTAACTCATCCTGACATTTAGGCACAAGGAGGCTATAGTGACCTCAACTTTCATACTTGGGCAGAAGCACAGAATTTCTGGTGCATCAAATGAGTCACCTCTGGTCATTGATGGTGAGGGACAGAGGCTTCCAAAATGGGAAACACATCCTAAAGGAACAACATAATGGTTTGATACTTTAATTCAAACTAGTGACAGTGATGTAGTTCATGTGAAATAGAAGAAATATTGTGTGGACGCACTACAGTTTGAGTAGTGTATTCACTCCTACTGCAAGAAGTTCAGTTAAAAAAATTAATTTTGGAGGCACTTTCAACATTTGGGGAAAAATAATGAGACACTATAAAATATTTCTGTTTGAGACTGGATGTGCAAGATGAATCATCTTTCAGAGGCATGTAAATCTCTGACTGAGAAGAAAAGTGAGACACAGAAGTTCCTCATATAGACCCTGTGTAATGGTTTAAAGCAAAAATCAACAGGTTAAACTAAACCAGGAGGTTAACTTGTCTATTTTTCCAACATAGAATTTAAGGAAAAACCCCTCTGTGCTGAGACAGAGTGAGGTAAGGTTTTACAGGGCAATCATAGTACAAAATGCACAATTCCCATAGCCCATTGCAGAAACAGCAGGACACAAAGCAGCCATGAGCAGAAGCAAGCAAATCAAAAGCCCAAGCCAGAAAACTACTCCTCCATCACTCCTTGTCCCACCACCAGCACAGTGGAAGAGCCAACATCCAAAAAACAGAACACAAAAGCAGTAACATGAGCCAGCAGTGTGTCCAGGTGGCCCAGAAGGCCAATGGCATCCTGGCCTGGATCAGGAATAGTGTGACCAGCAGGACCAGAGAGTTCATTCTGCCCCTGTACTCAGTGCTGGTTAGGTCACACCTCGAGTACTGCATCCAGCTGGGAGAGGAGAGGCTTAGCAGAAGCTTGGCACAAGCTAAGCACATGTACTTTGTTTACCACAGGATGCAAGCAGGAGCAAAGTCTGGGTAAGCCAGAGTCCTCAGACTCCATGGCTCCATGTCTTTTGTCCCTTTTCCTACGTTGCCTCTCCCCAAAACATGTCTGGACAAGCCAGCACATGTATAAGCCTATTTTGACCTGTCAGGTCCACCACGACAGAGGGAGCTGGGGGTGTTCAGTCTGGAGAAGGGGACCTTGAGGGCAGAGCTCACTGCTCTCTACAAGGGACAGGACCAGAGGAAAAGGTTTCAAGCTGCAGCAGGGGAGGTTCAAGCTGGATGCTAGGAAATATTTCTGCACTGTAAAGGTTCCCAAACATTGGAATGGTCAGCCCAGGGCTGTGGTGGAGTCACGACCCCCGGAGGTGTTTAAGTGGCCTGTGGATCTGGCTCTTTTAGACATGATTTAGTGATGACCATTCAGTACTAGGTCAAAAGTTGAACTTGATGATCTTCAAGGTCTCTTCCAATGCTATGGTTCTATGCTTGCCTGTACATGTGCATACAGATGTGTCTGATGTTTGGAATTGTGCTTACTGGATATGGCATTTTGCCTTCAGTGAGCCAGATGTGGTCAGGGCATCTGTGAAATTCAGCCTCTGGAGTTGATCACCAAGTCTCCAAGAAAATTGCTTCTCTTCACAGATTTTACCAACACACCAGAAAGAGAACATCAAACCAAAGCACTATGACAGAGTTTATTCTCCTGGGACTCTCCAGTACTCCAGATCTGCAGATATTCTGCTTTATGTTGTTTCTATGGAGGTACCTGGCTGCCATGGTGGGAAACTTCATCATCGTGGTCACGGCTGCCAGCAATCACCTTCACACTCCCATGTACTTCTTCCTGATGAATTTGCTGATCTTAGACCTGTCAAGCATTTCTGTCACCCTCCTAAATCCATGGCAAATTATCTGGTGAATATCACAGCCATCTGCTGTTCTGGCCGTGCTGCCTAAGTCTTTTTGTTCCATGTCTTTGGTGCAGCTGACCTTGTTTTACTCCCCATCATGGCATATGACCATGATCCTGACATCTGCAAACCTCTTTACTACAAGACAGTCATGAAGAGGACCACTTGCATCTACATGGCAGCCAGTGCACAGCTTAGCTGAAGCCATTACTCTGCTGGGAACATCTTTCCCTTATCCTTCTGCAAATCCAACATCACTGAACTTTTTTTTTTGGTGAAGTTCCACTGCTTCTCAGTCTTTCCTGCTTTGATTCATAGCTCAGTGAAGTTTGGGGTTTTACATAAATTTTTCTTTTAGGCATCAACTCTTTTGTTTTGTAGGTATGTCCTATGTTCAGATTTCCATCGAGGTCTGAAGAAATCCTGTCAAGGAAAACCAGCTTAGAGTCTTCTCAGCCTGCATCCCCCATGTCTTTGTGGTCATCATGTTTGTTAGCATTGGTTCTTTCACCTGTCTTAAGCCTGTCTCAAGCCTGTCTCCAACTCCCCATCACAGAGGAGATCCCCATCTGGATCTCACATCTTCCCTTCTCTATTCTGTGCTGCCACCACTGATCAGTCCAGCCATCTACAGCACGAGGAGCAGTGACACCAAAACTGCCCTGTGAAAATTAGCTGACCACAGATTATAATGCAGAAATAAGAATCAGCCTTGCTTCATTAGACTTCCTCTGTCCTATGGGTAAGGAGTACTTCAGGTTCCAGTATCACACAGTTTGTATCACTGGGATCAGAGGAAAATATTGACCTTTTTTGAGGAAGATTATCTAAGATTTCACTGTCTCTGTAATTCTGACTTGCTGGTGGCAGCAGCTCTTGCAGAATGGTGCAATGGAACAAATGCAGGGAAATGCTCACAAACACTTGACAAGTGCCTGCCTGTCTCTACATCACCTTCACCTTTCTTTGTGCTTATGGAGTGTAGTTTATAACTGTGAAAAGGATGCCTCCAAGTGTGTGAGAGAGAGACTACCCAAAGATGGTGAGAACCCAGAGAGGTGTTTTGCTGGTGTCCTTGTGTCACCACTGGAATGTTTCTGGTTTCTTTATCGGGTCAGATAGATCAAGTACAATTGTGCCTAGAGTGCAAGATGTGCATCTTTTCTGTCATTGCTTTAAATCTCAATATCCAACCTAAACCTCCCATGATGTAACTTGAGGCTGTTTCCTCTTGTCCTGTTGTTGCTAGGGACAATAGACCAACACCCAGACTGGATCCAATCTCCTTTCAGAGAGTTGTAGAGAGCCAGAAGGTCTCCCCTCCACCTCATTTTATCCAGACTAAACAGCCCCAGCTCCCCCAGCTGCTCCTTACCAGTCCTGTTCCCCAGACCCTTCACCAGCTTTGTTGCCCTTCTCTAAACCTGCTACAGCTCCTCAATGTCCTTCTCAGAGTGAGTGGCCCAAAACTGAGCTCAGTATTTGAGGTGCAGCCTCACCATTGCTGAACACAGAGGGATGATCTCTGGCCTGGCCCTTCTGACTGGTACAAGAAATTCAAGTCCCGTCGTGCAGTTTTGAGCTCCACAATATAAGGATATAGAAATTTCAGATTATGTCCAAAAGAGGGCACCAGAGATGGTGAAAGGCCTAGAAAGGAGGACTGAAAAGGAACTGTCGAGGACATAGGTTTGTTATATGAATCTTTAGATATTAAATCATCTGGGCTATTTTTTTTCAAGTTCAAGGTATTTCCCACTACATCTTGTATCGTTCATGTCTGCCCTGATACAATTGCTGCTTAAACCAGGAGTGGAGTCTTATTTTCTGGTCATACTCTCTTCATCAGGTTTAGGTGGGAAGAAGTTCTTCACTGTAAGAGTGGTGAGACACTGGAACAGGTTGCTTAGTTCTTGGTGGAAACAAAGAGTGAGCTTTAGGTGCTCTTCCCTCTTGTCCTCGTGTCATGGAAGGCCAACATAAGCCTAATACATGCCCTGGCTTGTCCAGGCATGATCCCATGATCCCCCTTCCCCCTCTGCTGAAGTGGGGAAAAGCACAGGAAAGAAGACAAAGGACCTGGAGCCACCAAGTCTGCTCTGCAGTGGTAAACAGGGTACATACACTTGTTAAAGCATGGTCTGTGTTTTCCCAAATATGGGTAAAGCAAGCCCTGGCTTCACCTGACATGGTGAGTTTTGGCAAAGTGCCATTCTGATTAGCTAATCTCTGTGGCCAAACGAAGCCATCACACTCAAGCAGTTGATAAAATATATGGGTGAAGTAAAATAAGGTGATCTGCTTCACTGTGCTCTGCTCTGCCTCACTGTGCTCTGCTCTGCTGTGCTCTGCCTCACTGTGCTCTGCTCTGCTGTGCTCTGCCTCACTGTGCTCTGCTCTGTCTCACTGTGCTCTGTCTCACTGTGCTCTGCTGTTGTGCTCTGCTTTGCCATGCTCCAGACCAGCTTTGCTGTGTACCAACCTTTGATGCTTCAAGCTTGTCCACCTGGAAACTTTGCCTCAGTTTACCAGGGAGGTGCATTAATGTCTCCATACCGTAGGCAAGAATTATCCACCAGCAAGACATTGTGTCTGCCTGCACACCTGCACATCTCCATGCCAAGTCCAGAGACCTGGGAGGAATCAAGACCAGGTCAGAGGCTGTGCTAACCCCCAGCACTCTGCCAGAGCCCTGGGGAAATTCCAAAAGCCTCCAGCAGCTACCATACACCAACAGAACCCCTCCATATTCTTTGGGTACTGTCTGGGAATATAATGCAGCCCTGGAAATCCTGAGATACTGTTTTGTGAGTAAATATTCTAAAACCCTCTTTGTAATTAAAGTTCTGATTTGGTTCTGTAAACTCTGTTGTGCCTCCTTCAGCCGAAAGGAGGCTCTCGAGTCCCCGCAGAAGACAAGCAGCAGATTGACCACAAGAGTCTCATTCCAACAGCTCAAATTAATGTTTGCATTTCTGTTTTTTCTTGATTGTTTAAATTGCCTGCTCCCTCTGTGTGAATGCCCACAACTGTGCATTCAAATCTGACAAGCGATTTTCTGGTGAGATTTAATATTGATAAATAGTTTTCAGTTGATTTTTTTTTCCCCTGGATATTAATATTGATTAATAAATTAATTGAGGTACCATAACACTGCCCCATAACTCCAATAAAAGACATGAGTCTCTTCTGAAGAGAAGAAATGTCTTCATCACTTCATCCAGAATGTCTGTCTTCTGCTGCAATAAATGGAAATAACAAGGAAATTAAATGAAAGGAGCTATTTGTACATGCTTAGCCTGAGAGAATATTTCTTCAATGAGAGGGATCACTGAGCCCCTGCAATGGAGATGAGAATTTCCATCCTGAGGGTCTGAAGAAGGGGTGGGACCTGGGGTGGCTTTTGTCTGATCTGAGAAGAAATGTCTGGTATGGCTTTCGTACTTCTGAGGAAGTAATGGAAATTCTACATAATTTCCCTCTGAAGCTAGGAATAAGGTAGCAAAGATCTCTTGGTTTCTGCTGCTCCCAGTGAGCTTGTGAAGCTTACACACCACTGAGAATGAACATGACAATTTTAAACTACGTGGTCCTGGACAACAAAATATTTATTTCTTCACCATGTCAGTCATCATCCTGATCAGGACATCTTGCACATCTTTATTCCTCAGGCTGTAAATCAGAGGATTCAATGTGGGAACTACAGTTGTGTAGATGAGAGCCAGGAACTTCTTCGTGTCTTGTGAATTCCTGGATCTGGGCCGTAAGTAAATCAAAGTCCCACTGGCATAGTAGAGTGTTACAACAACAAGGTGTGAGGAACAGGTAGAGAAGGCCTTTTGCCTGCCCTCTGCAGAGGAAATCTTCATGGTGCTGGAGATGATACAGGCATAGGACACCAGGATGAGACAACATGGTGTGAAGAGGACCAGCACCGTGGCCATAATGAGCTGCATTTCATAGGGGAAGGTGTCAGTGCAGGAGAGCACGAGGAGTGGAGGAATGTCACAGAAGAAGGAGTTCATCTTCCTGTGCCCACAGAAGGGCAGTGTGAACACCCAAGCTGTCTGCATCACAGACACAACATTACCACTGCAGAAGGCCAGCAGGACCAAGCAGAGACAAACTCTGCTGTTCATGATGGCTGCGTACCTGAGGGGGCTGCATATGGCCACGTAACGGTCATAGGCCATGGCTGCCAAGAGGTAGCATTCAGTGGCTGTTGAGAAGATCACCCAGTAGAGCTGTGTGGCACAGCCCACGTAGGAAATGCTCCTGTCCTCTGCCAGGAAGCTCGCCAGCATCTTGGGGACAACAGTTGATGCTGTGGAAATATCCAGGAGGGACAGGACCCGCAGAAAGAAGTACATGGGCGTGTGGAGCCTGGGGTGCAGTGTGGCCATGAGGATGAGAAGATTCCCAGTGATGGTGATGGTGTAGATTAAGCAGAAGGTGAAGAAGAGCAAGAGCTGCAATTGTGGGTGGTTGGACAATCCAGAGAGGACAAATCCAGTCAGCAGAGTGTGGTTTTCTGGTTCTGGTCCCTCTGTGAGCTTCATCTGAGAGGAAGGGTAGTCACTGCATCAAGATCAGTGATTCTACCAGTTCCACAAGCAAGGAACCTCTTGGGAACCTCTGCTGAGTCACTGAATAGAAGGGTGTAGCTCTGGAGTTGACTGTGAGGTACAAAGTCAGAAGGCAATGGCTGCTGTACTGCAGGTATGTGGTGCTGGTGCTCTCTGAGGTTCACAGTCAGGCACAGGGACCAAGCACACAGCCTTGAGCAGATGGGGTTGTGGGGATGGCTCCATTGTGGGTCTGTACTCCTGCAAAATATCAGGTCTCAGTTCCCAACTGGTTCCATAGGTGCTTTTAGTTGCTTTAAGGTGCAGCAGGAAGTACTCCTCTTAGAAGCAGCTGCTGACACTGCTGCATCCTGGTGTGATCTGCAGAAGGGACCTGCAGGGCAGTCTCCCTCCAAGACACCCAGCAGTGGCTTTAGATGAAATTATGGAAGATCAGGCTGTGGGAGTCTTTGGCTCATAACCAAAGCCTTCTCCAGCTACCGGTGGGACAGAAAGCCCTCAAAGAGCCACCTCTAGGAAAGCACCTCCAGATGGTGCAAGCAGAAGCTGGAAGGGAAGATCAGATTAGCTCCTGTCACTAGAGGACAACTCAGCTGACAACTGAGACACCCACAGAGCAGAAAAAGCAGCACCAAACTAAACTAAACCAGACTTTTATCTACAGACAGGCAAAGGAAGAAGGACCAACTGAAGAGAATGTGAGCCAGGTGTAGAGGATGAATCTCAGCACTATTTGCCCACCACGGGAAACTGATGCACAGGGATAGAAATGAGCATGCAGAGAGGAGAAAATGGTCATGAATTCTGCCTGCTTCAGAAGGCAACCAACCACTGCTCTACACTGGTAACTCTCAAGACACAAAATGCATTGTGGCAGCAGAAGTGTGTCCAGGACAGAGCAGGAAGCACTTTGCCCACTGTACACACATGGGCCTGAACCACAGGCCACAGCACATGGAGAAAGACATCAGCAAAGCCAGGGCAGTGCATACGACCCCAACATGACTCCATGGGTCCTTATACTGACTCCATCTGATTTCTCTTCCTGCTGTAACTTCACTTACACAGGTGCCTTTTGACAGGGACTTTTCTGACCAGAGCAGGAAAGTGAAAGCTGAAAACTGTGGATCTGGAAGCCACAGAAGGCTTTCACATGCAAGCATAATTTTTAAAAACTCCTAAGGTTCTCAGGTATGTACCAGGTTGATGTTTCTACAAGAACCTGTCTGGCTTTGACTCTTTCCATTAGCACAGAGAGGGAAGAACTCTGTCCTGGCTGGAGCTCCACATTCTGGACATCCCTCCAGACACCCTGTGCAGAACAGGACATGAACAATTCCCTGCAGCTTGTAGCACGTCCACAGCACTTTTCTTAACTCGTTAGGTCCAGGAAGCTGCAGTAGAATCGACCTAATTCTGCTCTTTGATCCCTCAGGATAGGTTTAGATTCCTGCTCTGGTCATTAGCTGCTCATTAAAGTCAATAAGCTCACAGCAGCCCTTCTTTTGCTGGCAGGGTTTCAATCCTTAATGCAGAACAGCTCTCAGAAGCAACTCTCACTTTCTCTCATTCTTGTTGAGTGATCGTGAGGACCTTCAAGCTTTGGTACAGCTCTTCCCTCACTTAGCTTTTTGTGAATGCAAGAAGCATTTTGAAGTGTCCTACCTTCAGCAGTTCTGTGCCTCATCCAGTGCCTCCAAAAGGGATCATGCAAATTCCACCAGAAGAATCTCCATTTTTTTCTTGCACTAGGGACAATGCTGGGCTGAGGACCTCTGTGCTCAGCTGTCAGTGCAGATTTTAAATTGTCTTTTCAGTGCAGCTGTTCTCCTGCCACAACTTGAACCATCTATGATACAAGCACACATTATCTTCCATGGAAGATCAGGGGTTTGCTCTGAAGCACCATCCATGGAGTTTGGTTTCCCCTCACACAGAGCTCATGAATGTCAGCTGCCAGAGACTTGTCTCACAGAGAAGAAGAAAGAGTTTGTTAAGGATGATGCCACTTAGCTGAGTCAGATGCAACTGAAGATGCAGAGACTTTTGGGCTTTTGTGCCCAAGAAAAGAACAGCTGAGCTACCTCTGGCACATGCCTTACTCCAGGTTTAAGTAGATTCTCCTGAAATCCCCATTTCCCTTATGGGTGGGATTGATTGCAGCTGGGTTTAGACATGTTGTAGTTGGTTGTTCAGAACTTAGTGCTCCCTCTCTGGGAGGTGAGGAGCCAATCTGATGCTTACCATAACAGATACAATGCTGACTGGAATGGAAACTTTCCCTCCTCTGTCTCTACTGTGGGAGTGGAGTGGCTCCTTCAGACATCCTGTCTGACATGTCTAAACATGATTGTGCATCCTGAGCCAGTTCTGAACAAAGAAGGCCTGAGAAATAACATCAAGGATGAGTGATTTGAAGGACAGAATTAGCCTTACCCACCCTTATGCCCTTGTCTGCTTGGATGGGACCTCTACCCCTTCCTTTTCCCCCTTCTGTCCTTGCTTCCTTCCTTTCTGTGGCACAGCCACAAACATCAATAAAAGTATTGGCCATTTGTCATCCTTTACAGTAGAAAATAACAAACCATATGTACATGAATCAGATCTATTGGAGTGGCTGGAAATCAGTCTGCACCTAGGAGCAGTAACATCCACACCTGGCCACAGGGGTGCCCACAACAATAAGACACTCAAGAGCAGACAGTCAACCAGTAACCTCCCTGCATCCCAGGTCTCCCAGCTATAGATACCTGTGCAGGAAAGCTCCTGAGGCACCCAGCCTCACTTCAGGGTCTGTGACAAAGACACACAAACCCATCCAAAAACACCTCTGTGTGATGCAGCCACCAGCAGCCTCCCTTAGGCACTCAGCCTCCCATATCTTCTTGCTTCACACACATAAACAGGTCTCTCAGCTCATGGACAGAGCCTGTGATGTATGCAGTGCTTAGTTTGGTGAATTGATTGTGGGCAATTAAAGAGGCAGGAATGATAAGTTATGTAGTTTATATAATTTCCAAAAGTCCCACCCACAATCTATGTGTAAATCAGTTTAATCCCCAACAGAGAAGAGTAACCCCTGGAATGGTTCCCAAGTACCCTACAGGCTGGGCCTCCACAATCTTCCACATCAGATGTGTCAGAGTGCAGAACATTTCATTACAGCCAGGAAGCTCCTTTCCATGAGAGCCTGGGGCATGCAACGTTGTGCTTTTAAAGATCTGTCTGCAAAAGATCAGAGAAATCATGGGATTCCAGAATCACCCAGGCATGAAGGGTTCTTAGCAGTCAGGTTTTGCAACTATATACTCAATTCGAGGTCATCACTCAGTTTGGGCCAGGTGACTCAGGGCTTAGCCCAGTCACATCTTGCAAGCCTCTGTCATGGTAGACCTGATGGTCAGATATAGGCCTATACATGTACTGGCTTGCCCAGACAAGTTTTTCAGCTCTCTCTGTTTTGGGGAGAAGCAACCATTGGAAAAGGGACAAAATAACCTGAAGCCACTGAGTCTGAGAGACCCTGGCTTGCCCAAACTTGTTTTGCTCCTGCTTGCATCCTGTGGTAAACAAAGTACATGTGCTTGGCTTGTGCCAATCTTGTGCAAGGCCTGTGTCATCCCAAATATGGCTAATGCAAGCCTGTGGCTTCACTTAATATGGTCAAGCTTGGCTAACTGCCATTCTGATTGGTATTCTGTGTCCAAAGGCCCATTAGTCTCAGGCATTGATAAAAACAGATGAGCAGGTGTAGTAGGTTAGAACTGGGTTGAGCTGGGGTTATGGTGTGTTCTGCGGTGCTGCAGCTAAGCATTGATAAGCAGCAGTGTTGTGACTACTGTGGGGCTGAGCACCCAGGCTGGGTTGTTTTTGTGTTTTGGGTTTTTTTTGTTTTTTTTATTTTTTTTTTTCCCAACATCTCCCTGCCCCAAGATGCTAGGAGGATCCAGACTGGCCAAAGGGATATTCCGTACCATATGATGTCAGCTCAGATATAAGAAGGAGGTAATAGGAGGAAGTTTGGGGAAGATTCGTCTATGGCGTCGGTCCTCCAAGTGTAACCATCAAGTGTAGAGAGCTCTGCTGCCAAGACCAGAACATTGTCCAGCTGATGGGAAGTAGAGATTGATATCTCTCTCTGCTCTTGCTTCTGTGCGGTCTGTTGCCCCTTGCTTTATTATTATTATTAAAATTGCTTCTATTCTATAAGCAGCCTTTGTTATATTTTTTTTTCCCCTTCTCCCCTGCCCTTTTAAGAGGGGGAGTGATAGAGTGGCTCTGGTGGGCGTTTGGCCCCCCAGCTGGGGCAAAACCAGCACAGCAGGTAACACAATGTACTTTGCCGTTGTATTCATGCTTTGCTGTTGTATTTGTGCTTTGCCATTGTGTCTGTGCCTGCTGCTGCTGCCTGCTGCCACTGGCAGTGATATTGCCTTATTGTTTATAGCATTAAGCTATAACTCAGCTCTGCTGAACAGCCTGGAAACTGCCTGCTTTGAGTTTACCAGGAACTGGCATAAACACCTTCACGTGCTACACTGTGCAGAGACTGCACATTGCAAGACATCCTGCCTACACCTGCCACGATGAGTAGCCCTGGATGGGACACACACAGATTGCCTGGAGAAACCAGGCACAGGTCAGAGATTGTCTGCCTCTTTCCCCAGCGTCCTGTGAAGCCTGGGAAGAATCATAAGTCTCAGCAGCCATCAACAGAATTCCCTGCAAGTGTTTGGGTACTGTTCTAAACTGTTGCTAGCCCCACGAGTCGGGAGAAAAAAGTATTTTGTGAGTAAATATCTAAAGCCTTTTGAAATTTACCTAACCTGCAGTAAGCAGAAAAGGAGCCCTCGCTCCATCTAGTGGACAAGCAGGATAATTAACTGCACTGCTGACTGCAGGAACCTTCTCTTCCAGTTCAATTAATGTTTATATATATAGCAAGTTATTACTAGATCTGGTGGAAGGACAACACAGCAGAGCAGCAGCAACCTAAGAGGTTCCTGGAATGCATTGATGATAACTTCCTCCACAAGTGGTAGAGGAACCCACAAGAAAAGGTGCTGTGCTGGACCCAGTCCTCACCAACAAAGAGGGGCTGGTAAGTGAAGTGCAGCTGAAAGGTAGCCTTGGATGCAGTGACCTTAAAATGGTAGAGTTTAAGATCCTCAATGCATCAAGGAGGGTGCACAGCAAATTCACTGCTCTGAACTTCAGAAGAGCAGACTTCAATCTCTTCAGGAATCTGCTTGGCAGGGTACCATGGGAAAAAACTCTGGAAGGTAGGGGGGCCTAGGAAAGATGAGGGAACTAGCAGATGAAGTTGCTAAACTGCTGCCCATTGTATTTGAAAGGTGATGGCAGACTGGTGAAGTTCCTGCTGACTGGAAAAGGACAAAGGTAACACCCAGCTGCAAGAAGGGAAAAAAGGATGACCCCAGGAACTACAGAGCAGTCAGCCTCACCTCTGTGCCTGGCAAGGTCATGGAGCAGATCCTCCTGAAGGGTCTGTTGCAGCAAATGGAAAACAAAGCAGATGTAAATGATGGTAACCAGCAATGGCTGCACCAAGGGCAAATCCTGCCTGACTAATTTGGTGGCTTTCTATGATAAAGTCACAGCAGCGGTGGACAAGGGAAGGGCAACTGATGGCATCTACCTGGACCTGAGTAAGGCCTTTGACTCTGTCCCACATGACACCCTGGTCACTAAACTGGAAACTGGGTGGAGCACTGGTAAGGAACTGGCTTGGATGGTGGCACACAGACAGTGGTGACCAAGGGCACAATGTCCACCTGGAGACCAGTGCCAAGTGGCGTTCCTCAGGAGTCAGTGCTGGGACCAGTGCTGGTGAACATCTTTGTCAGTGCCATGGACAGAGGAATCAGTGCACCCTCAGCAAGTTTGCAGATGACACCAAGCTGTGTGGCACAGTCAACTTGCTAGAGGGCAGGATCCATCCAGAGGGACCTGGACAGGCTGCAGAGCTGTGCCCAGGCCAACCTCATGAAATTCAACAAGGCCAAGTGTCAGGTCCTGCACCTGGTGAGTACAGTCTCAAGCACAACTCCAGGCTGGGTGGTGAGTGGCTGAGAGAAGCCTTGAGGAACAGGACCTGAGGGTCAGGGGCTAAGAAATGCTCAGCATGAGCCTGCAGTGTGAGTGCAGCCCAGACAGCAACTGTGTGCTGGGCTGCAGCAAGAGAAGCATTGCCAGCAGGGCAAGGGAGGGGATTCTGCCCCTTTACTCTGCTCTCATCAGACCCCACCTGGAGTATTTGGAGTCACAATCATTTGTGTCACTGTCTTCGATTCAAAGGCAATGAGCAGAGACCTGCTCCATGCCTGCTTTTACCAGGAGTGCCTTCAGATCCCATGTAAAAGGTGACACTGGAGAATTATTCAGTCCCAGGGCAGCCACCTAACTCTGGGCCAGGTTTGAATCAGCACGGGAGAAGGAAGCCTAATGCCCTGCATGGTGATTCAGGTAAACCATCTGAGACTTGCGTCTTCATCAAGAGATGAGTGATGCTGCAGAGGAGTCAGTCTGGCTTTGCTGACACCAGAGGAAGGGAAAGCTGCAGCAGCGAGTCTGCAGATCACCTGGCACTGCAATGAGGTGAGCTGAATTCTGCTCTAGATCTAACCCTCTGCTACGAGGCTCCAAGGCAGAAATTCTAACTCTGCTTGTTGCACCTCAGTACCAGAGCCTCTTCCTCTTTTGGATTACCAAAATTGGGTGAACCAGAAAGAACTGTTTAAAAATCTACTGCAAACAACCATCTTTGGGATCTCAGCTGCAGCTAGCAGCATGGTAGTTTGGTGGAACACAAGCCCAGAGACAGCTTCAGCCTTAGACTGTGGAGTAAATACATACGCAGGCAGTCTCTGGTCTCTCTGTTCTCAGCCAGATTGCTGGAGGGCAGCCCTGAGGAAAAGGACCTGGGGGTCTGGGTGGATGAGAAGCTCAAGATGAGCCTGCAGTGTGCACACACAGCCCAGACAGCAACTGTGTGCTGGGCTGCAGCAAGAGCAGCTGTGGGCAGCAGGGCAAGGGAGGGGATTCTGCCCCTTGGCTCTGCTCTTGAGAGTCCTGATCTAGTGGGAGGTGTCCCTGCCTATGGCATAGTGGGGTTGGAACTGGATGATCTTTGAGGTCTCTTCCAACCTAAACCATTCTATGATTCTATGGGGATGAGCTTTTGCTACATGTCTGATGTAAGGGAAAAAGAAAAAAAAGTCTTGCTAATGTTTTACAGAATTACACCCAGAGATTGATTTCTCTCAATTCTATTATTGTTGGTATGCTTATTTTAGCATCAATCATTCTATCAAAGTACCGATGTGACCTTTCTTCTGCACTTTACTTTCCCTGCCATAGAGGTTTTGTTTGTTTGGGGGATTTTTTCCCTTTGGAAACTGATAGGGCTCTCTCTCTGCCTAACATTGGATCAAAGATGTCCTGACCATGATGAGTAATGTCTTTATTTTCATTCCTTCCTAGGGGAAAGCAGGGAAAATGAATCCACTGAATCTCACCAAGATCACTTTCATCCTTGAGGGCGTTTTTGACTACCCTCACCTCCAAGGTCTGGGCATTGCAGTATCTCTGTGCCTCTACCTCACTGCTCTCCTCAGCAATTCACTGGTCATTGTAGCTACTGTTGTCCACCCACCACTTCACACCCCCATGTACTTTTTCATCTCCAACCTGGCCATCCTTGACTTGGTAGTTATCTCCTCAGTTCTGCCCAAGATGCTGGAGAACCTGATCATGGGCAAGAACAACATCTCCTTTGAGGGCTGTATGGCACAGCTCTGCACCTTCACTTTCTCATGCTCCACAGAGCTTATCCTGTTGACAGTCATGTCTTATGACAGGTGCCTGGCCATCTGCCAGCCCCTGCACTACACCAATATGATGAGCAAGAGGACCTGCATCTCTTTAATGGCTGCTGCCTGGGGAATCAGTGCCATCAATTCTCTGGTTAACACCCTTCTTCTGGCCCAGCTGGACTTCTGTGGGGCAAAAGCAGTCAAAAATTTCCTGTGTGAGATACTGCCACTCCTTGCCCTGTCCTGCAGCTCAACCTATCTTAGTGAAATCTTGGTTTACATGGCAGATGTCATCTTAGGCATGGGAAACTTCCTGCTGGTCATCCTCTCATACTGCCTCATCATCATCACCATCCTGAAAATCCAGGCCTCTGCAGGGAAGTGGAAAGCCTTCTCCACCTGCTCCTCACACCTTGCTGTTGTTGGCTTATTCTACTCTACCATCATCTACAACTACATCCACCCACCTAGCACTCCACCAGAGAGGAGAAACAAAATGCTGAGCATGATGTACACTCTGGTGACTCCCACTCTGAACCCTCTCATCTACAGCCTGCGCAACAAAGTGATCAAAGCAACCATCTGGAAAATTGTTCCATGCCACAGCACAAACCCACACCCATAGCCACAGGCCTGTGCACAGCTCCTTGCACTGCCCACACTCGGTGTGGCTGCAGTCTTGTGTCAACCTCTGCTGCTAGCAAGGGTGACTTTGCTTTCACTAAAGTTCATCTGAACACAACAACTGTAGAGAAATTGTCTGGACTGAGGACACCCAGAGCAGGGTGAGCTGAATCACAGAATTAACCAGCTTGGAAAAGACCTCTAGGATCACTGAGTCCAACCTATCACCTAACTCTTCTAATTAACTAGCCTATGGTCTCTGGGGGGGCTGTGCTGTTTCTGTATTACCTTTTCATTGTATATATCTGTAAATATCTGTTATACCTTGTAAATATCTGCTTGTATATTGTGCATTGCTGTAAATATAAAGCTTCATTTATCACCTTCCAGTGTTCTGAGTCCTAGCCAGGGTTTATATCAAAAGATGGGGGGGGGAGGGGCAGGTAACTGCTTAAACCACCAGAAAACGTTTAACAATTTGACTGAATTCAGGAATATATAATTTCCAAAATCCCACTGCACCCAAGAAAGATAGTGTCCAAAGTTAAACGGGCATTGGATTCCTCTCCAGGTAAAAGAAAACCTGAGGCCTGCATTTGTCTGCTATGGGAATAGAACAGAAGGCATTAGCAATGTCTGCAGTAGACATTTGGCTTCCTTCAATTCCAGCTCGTACTGGAGTTCCAGCATGTCTGGTACAGCTGCGCTCAGGGATGGAGTTACTTTGTCCAGGGCATGAAAGTCTACTGTGAGACACCAGTCTCCATTTAGGTTTTGCACAGGCCAAATCAGACCTTTGAAAAGTGAATGAGTCTTACTGATGGCATCCTGACTTTCCAATTGATGAGTCCACTTATGCATGGGCACCAAAACTCATGGTTAGTTCTGTATTGTCTGTGATGCACACTTTGAAAAGCGATGGGCAAACATTTTTAACTGTAAGAAATGTTGCTGTTGACCACTTTCCCAGCTGCCTGTTCTTTGGCTCCTTTGTCTATGAATAGTATATGATTTTAAAATGAATATTTCAACAATTATTTTGACATTTCCCAAAAAAAAAATAAAAATTCATCCATCTGAATCCATTGATCACACTGAAATTTGTTATATCCTCCCACGTTCCCACCATGAAAATGCTGACACATGGTGTTAACTTCAGAGAACAAAAGCCACCCTGAGTGAATGCTCCTATCCTGACCCAGTGAAGACAATACCTCTTTGTCCCATCCATCTGCTAAACCAATCACCTTGCAGGCCTATCACATTCTCTTCTGCATCTGCCTTCAGATTCTCTTAATTTAGTTCTGTTCAATCTGTTGGTTAATCTTTCCTTCCTCTAATGGTCCCTGAACATTTCTTTCACCTGCCTATCTCTCCACTGCGCAGCTCTTTGCAGGATTCATGTCCTTAGGAAAATGGAGTTCAGGGGTGTTATGCGTTTAGGAACTGGAATGTCTTAACTATGGAGTTGAAAGTCCTCCAAGTACCAGAGAAGTGGGGGGAGGTGAACATAGAAAAATGTAATCTTTTGTTACTTCATCCCATCATGCCTGCATCTCCCTTTTATAACTGGATAGCACAGGCTGTTTGACACCCTCCCTGCTCCAAGCTGGACCTTCACCCCTTTGGAGTAGGTCTGCAGCCTGGCTTGGCCTCAGCAGACCTAATTTCTTCTGTGTCATTTGGGCCTGGGTAGGGATGTACGAGGGAGGTGCTTTGAGGCCTGGGGCATTGCAACCTGGTTGGAGGGAGATTTTGGGCAATGTTGGCCTTTTGAGGTTTCATAAAGCCAGACTGGAGAGAACTGGGCTGAGCTGGATGCGACTTTTGTGCATTTTGCATGGTTTTGCACTGCTGCACGTAGTTATGAATACTACTCCCATTTCCATTTCCAGTTCCTTCCAATCCTGTGTGGAGTGTTTGACTCCTTTGGAGAGGAGTAAAAGAGTATCTGCCTGCTCTCAAAACTATGACAGGGGGAATCAGAGTGGAAATGCTTACTGTTTTCATTACTTCATCAGGAAAAGGCCTTGCAATTGTTTTGCCATGGTGGTGAATACCCTTCCTGTCCCTGTGCACAGCGAGCACAACAGCAGGGAACCCACTGCTGATCAGGGCAGAGAAAGACCTGGCACAGAAGGCCTCTGGCACTGGGTGGTGGTGACAAGAGAAGAGACTGTGAGAAGAGCTGCACACGAACCCAAGTCTGACTCTGGCCACTTGCTGCTAATCACAAAGATGTTTTTCCCCTCTCTGCCTCGTT
Source organism: Psilopogon haemacephalus (assembly GCA_013396835.1). Classification (NCBI taxonomy): domain Eukaryota; kingdom Metazoa; phylum Chordata; class Aves; order Piciformes; family Megalaimidae; genus Psilopogon; species Psilopogon haemacephalus. The sequence goes on along the minus strand of VWZI01015772.1, from coordinate 2,927 downwards.
GCCAGCAGCAGACAAGCTGGGCTAATTTGTTTTCAGAATTGCTTCATCTCCTTCGTCTTGTCACACCTGGTTAGAAGGACAAACAGAACTGGTGCCCTGGGTTTTCCTGGAAACATCTCTGCAATGAGCCCCACCAGGCTCAGGGCTCTGCAGAGAGTGGCAGGAAGGCAAAGGCAGAGGTCATTAGGGCTGCCAGCTCCTTAATGAGCTGCCTGAGGCATGTGCAGCTTCCTCCCTGTGGTTTTGTAGCTATGGCAAAATCTGAGGAGATGCTCTTGAGGAGATGCCAGGCAGAAGCAGAGAGAAAAGTTACTTGGAGCTTTAATGGAGCCCAGGGAGAGATGCCAGACTAGAAACTAGTTGGACAAAGTGTTCCCAGCAGAGCTCGTTAGGGAGCAGACAAACAGACTTTGATTGCAGGCAGCACAGAAAGCCACAGACTCCTCCTGCTTCACACTGCCGCTGCAGAAGCCAAGCAGCAGTCCCCAGGTGCCCCTTTCGCTCAGCAATCCACAACAAGGGCATGTGGGAAGCAAAGGTCATGGAGTCTCCTCTTCTAATCTCCTCCTCAAAGACACTGGCACTTACACAGGTCTTGCTTCCCAGTCTCCAGCTCCAATGATCAGCCAGGACACAGTGGCTGCAACACAGACTGCTGGCACCTTCATGACCCACACCTTCTGAACTCATGGATTCATAGATTCACAGAATGCTCTGGCTTGGGAGGAGCCTTAAAGATCATCCAACCCTCCTGAGATGAGCAGGTACACCTTCCATAGACCAGGTGGCTCAAGGCCACGTACAGCCTGGTCTTGAATACCTCCAGGGATGGGACATCTGGGCAACCTGCCCCAGTGTCTCACCATGCTTGCTCTAAAGAATTTCTCCAGTCTAAATTTCCCTTCCCCAAGCTTCAATGCATCCCTCCATGTCCTATCACTACAAGCCCTCATAAAAAGGCCCTTTCTGACTTTCTTTTAGCCTCCTTCAGATACCAGAAGGCCTGGAGCCTTCACTTCTCCAGGCTGAAGAGCCTCAACTCTCCAGCCCTCTGATCATCTTTGTGGACTCCTCTGGACCCTCTCCAGCACAGAATAGAATCATACAATCATAGAATCATAGAATCAGTCAGGGTTGGAAGGGACGACATGGATCATCTAGTTCCAACACCCCTGCCATGGGCAGGGACACCCTACCTGTCCTGGTATGGGCATAAATCCTGCCCAGAGTTGGTTCACTTCCTGAGGTTCCCTTCCCCCTTCTGTTGTAAGGTCTGGGTGGGGTAGCAGGGGACAGACCACGTGGTTTTGGAACCAGGAAGTCGCGGGCCACATGGACAGGACACACGCACGAGTCAGGTGACCTGTGCAGTAGTGAGGGCAGCAAGAGTCCTCCTGCAGCAGACCCACCTGCTGCAGTGGATAATCCTTTCATTCCTTGTGATAAGGGACCCAAGGGTAATCCAAAACACTAGGCAANCTGGCCAAGGCAAAGCTATGGCTCCCAGGTGGTAAGCGTTGCACCAATGTGGAGCCTGCCTTGAGCTCATGGCCAGGAAACATCTTAAGGTTTGATGTCCTGGCTGGTAAAAGGTGGTATCTTCCCGATGGTCTTTTGGGTTCTTCGGGGTGGGGGCGGTGGGAGCAAAGGGGGCAAGCAATGTTTGTATTAATGCTTTGCATGTTGCTCCAGCTCTCCCCGAGTCTAGCCTGACCTGTGTGAACCAGCATCCCCTGCCGGCTGCAGCCAGACAAGGAATCTCCAAGGTGATTGCAGATCTGGAGCGGAGGCAGCTCAGCAGGATGCATTCGCCAGGTAGATCAGAGCACAAGCCATATCACTCTCTGCTAAAAATGCAGGTGGGCCAACCTGTATTAGTAAAGTTGCCATCAGTTGGAATAGTTCCAATGACACTGGCAAAACCCAGAGGGCTACATGCATGGGAATCCCTGGATGCCCATGGGAAGACACACCGCATCAGTGTGCGGTGGGTCATTCCTGACCATTAGTCCAGCCGCCCAGTCACTATGCACCGAGGCCAGTTTGCCCTTGTACAGGTGTAACCTGGACCAGAACCCTGATGCCAGCTGGACCAGGACCAGTCACAGACCAGACCAGTCACCAAAGGAAGACTGGATCATCACCAAGAAGAACACTCAACGTCTTCAGAGACTCAGTGCCAAGGACAACCATAGACGATGACCAGCATGAGACAAAACCTGATTGGATTCAGACCTTACTATAGTTAGGGTTCTGTATCAAAGCTTCTGTATTAGGGTGTAAACCCCCAGCTTTGATACATGAAACTGCCCAAAAGGCAATGGGGTGGTATGTCCTGGTATGGGCATAAATTCTGCCCAGAGTTGGTTCACTTTCTGAGGTTCCCTTCCCCCTTCTGTTGTAAGGTCCGGGCAGGGGTAGCAGGTTTTGGAACCAGGAAGTCTCGGGCCACATGGACAGGTCACACGCACGAGTCAGGTGACCTGTGCTGTCTCTCAGGGTGTTAGGACCTGCCCCTAGGCGCGGGACTCTTGAACCATTGGCCAGACAATGGATGCTAAGTGCCTATTGGTCAGTTCCACATTTCCTAATGGGGTATTTAAGGAGAGGCAATGGGCCGTTCGCTCTCTCTCCACCCCCGCGAGGAGCACACATCTCCACACCCCATCCAGCAGCGACCACGTGCTTTGCAGCAAGCAGCAGCAGCAGCAGCGCAGCATTTTGTAACTGCGGCAAAGGCAAACCCCCTTCTTTTTCTCTTTCCTCGGGATCAGTTATTTTATCTATTGCATTTCATGGGTATTTCCAGGCGCAGTTAGGATTGCTTTTGTTATTAGGCTCTCTGTTTCCTAAGTTCTGACTGTTTAATTTGGTGTTTTAAGAAAGAAAAGGTTCTGTGCTGGACCTAGTCCTCACCAACAAGGAGG
>VWZI01015771.1:5782-15968 GCA_013396835.1 Psilopogon haemacephalus | reverse complement strand
TGGCCTGTGGTTGAACTCTGAACAAGCTGCAGAATTTTTTTGTTTATTTTTTTTCTCTTTCAGATGAAGATTTCAACATAAACATTTCAGGGTTGAGGCAATCCCAAGCACAAATCCAGGCTGGGCATGGACTGGGTGGAGAGCAGCCCTGAGGAGAAGGACTTGGGGGTGCTGGTGGAGGAGAATCTCAAGATGAGGCAGCAGTGTGCACTTGCAGCCCAAAGAGCAACCAGAGCCTGGGATGCAGCAGGAGCAGTGTGGGCAGCAGGATGAGGGAGGTGATTCTCCCCTTCTACTCTTCCTACAAAGAGAGGATGTCAATGGCTCCATGTACCAATGGAGACCAGTGCCAAGTGGAGTCCCTCAGGGATCAGTCCTGGGCCCAGTCTTGTTCAACATCTTTGTGGGTGCCATGGGCAGAGGCATTGAGTGCAGCCTCAGCAAGTTTGCTGAGCACCCCAAGCTGTGTGCTGCAGCAGCCAGGCTGGAGGGCAGGGATGGCATCCAGAGGGACCTGCACAGGCTGCAGAGGTGGGCACAAGACAACCACAGGAGGTTCAACAAGGCCAAGGGCAAGGTCCTGCAGCTGGGTCGAGGCAATGCCAAGCACCAATCCAGGCTGGGCAGGGAGTGGCTGGAGAGCAGCCCTGAGGAGAGGGACTTGGGGGTGCTGGGGGAGGAGAAGCTGAAGCTGAGGCAGCAGTGTGCACTTGCAGGGCAGAAAGGCAAGCAGAGGCTGGGCTGCAGCAGGAGCAGTGTGGGCAGCAGGGCCAGGGAGGGGATTCTGCCCCTCTGCTGTGCTCTGCTGAGAGCCCACCTGGAGTAGTGCATCCAGTGCTGGAGCCCCTGGGACAAGAGGGATGTGGAGATGCTGGAGGTGTGCAGAGAAGGGCCCCGAGGATGCTGAGAGGGCTGCAGCAGCTCTGCTGTGAGCACAGCCTGAAAGAGTTGGGGCTGTGCAGGCTGGAGAAGAGGAGGCTCACAGGTGACCTTCTTGTGGCCTTCCAGCATCTGAAGTGGCTATAGAAAAGCTGGGGAGGGACTTATGAGGCTATCATATTTGCATACTATTTACATAGCTCTGCTATTAGGACAGGCTGAGAGAGTTGGGGCTCCGCAGCCTGGAGAAGAGAAGGCTTCCAGGAGACCTCATAGTGGCCTTCCAGTATCTGAAGGGGGCTGCAGGAAGGCTGGGGAGGGACTATTCACAAGGTCTTATATTAATAGGTTGAGGAGGATTGAGTTTAAAGTGTCAGAGGGGAGATTGCAACTGGACATTAGGAGGAAGCTCCTTGCAGAGAGGGTGGTGGGACACTAGCACAGGTTGCCCAGGGAGGTTGCGGCTGCTCCCTCCCTGGAGGTGTTCAAGGCCAGGCTGGATGAGTGACCTGATCTAGTGGGAGGTGTCCCTGCCTATGGCACAGGGGGGTTGGAACTGGATGAGCTTTGACGTCTCTTCCAACATAAACCATTCTATGCTGCTATCCTGCACTCCACCTTGGAGTGGCCTTCCAGTATCTGAAGAGGCTACAGGAGGGTTGGGGAGGGACTATTGACAAGGTCTGATAAGGAGAGGATGAGGAGAAATGGGTTTAAATTGGCAGAGGGAAGACTGGAACTGGATGTTAGGAGGAAGTTCCTTGAAATGAGGGTGGTGAGACACTGGCACAGGTTGCCCAGGGAGGTTGTGGCTGCTCCCTCCCTGGAGGTGTTCAAGGCCAGGCTGGATGAGGTCTTGAGTGACCTGTTCTAGTGGGAGGTGTCCCTGCCTATGGCACAGGGGGGTTGGATGTTCTTCGAGGTCTCTTCCAACCTAAACCATTCTTTGATTCTAAGACAGAAGCTGGAACAACCTAGGGACAGAGTCAAAGTTTGATTTTTTTTTTTTTAATAATATATTATATTACAGAATCATAGAATAGAATGGCTTAGGTTGGAAAGGACCTCAAAGCTCATCCAGTTCCAACCTCCTGCTCATCCACCAAGCTCACCCCGTTCCAAACACCTTCCACTAGGNTTGAGTGACCTGTTCTAGTGGGAGGTGTCCCTGCCTATGGCACAGGGGGGTTGGATGTTCTTCGAGGTCTCTTCCAACCTAAACCATTCTTTGATTCTAAGACAGAAGCTGGAACAACCTAGGGACAGAGTCAAAGTTTGATTTTTTTTTTTTTAATAATATATTATATTACAGAATCATAGANCCTTGAAAGACCCAGAATAGGAAAGCAGAAACCACAAACAGCCAAAACCACACTGAAGCAGAACAGTTTGTTTAAGCTTTTATTTGGCCCCAAAACAGTGGAAATTGTGAAAACAAAACAAAAAAACCCAGACACAGATATTACAAAACCTAAATAATAATTTTTAAATCTTTTAAACTGCTCATGGGAGTCATCTTTAGGAGGATAAGAAGATGTAAATAATCATATGTGCTGCACCAAAAAAAAAAAAGAAGTAAATATCAACCCCAAGAACCAAACAAATTAATTTGCAACCCATTAGAAGCTAAAAAAAAAAAAATCATTTACTTGGTCCTTCCACATTAATTTCCCATCTACAGGAAAATTCTCTTCCATCAGCAACATGCAGAGATGAAAGGACGTCTTCAGAGCCAAAACAAGGTGGAGGTGCATGGTAAGAATGTCTCAGCATCAGCAGCTGGGGTGGAAAAACAACAAATGGAAATTATCACAGAGTCATTGAATGGTCTGGGTGGGAAGGGACCTCCAAAGGTCTCCTAATGTCTCAGTATCAGTAACTGGGATAGAAAAACAACAAATTGAAATGATCATAAAGTTGTTGAATGGTCTGCATGGGAAGGGACCTCCAAGGTTCTTCTAATGTTTCAGCATCAGCAACTGGGACAGAAAAATATCAAATTCTCATAGAGATCTCCAAAGGTCTCCTAATGTCTCAGCATCAGTAACTGGGATAGAAAAACAACAAATTGAAATTATCATAAAGTCGTTGAATGGTCTGGGTGGGAAGGGACCTCCAAAGGTCTCCTAATGTCTCAACATCAGTAACTGGGACAGAAAAACAACAAGTTGAAATCACCATGGAGTCATTGAATGGTCTGAGTAGGAAGGTACCTCCAAAGGTCTTCTCATGTCTCAGCAGCAGTAACTGGGATAGAAAAAAAAATAAATTCAAATTATCATAGAGATATTGAATAGTCTGGGTGGGAAGGGACCTCCAAAGATCTCCTAATGTCTCAACGTTAGTAACTGGGATAGAAAAACAACAAATTGAAATTATCATAAAGTCATTGAATGGTCTGGGTGGGAAGGAACCTCCAAAGATCTCGTCATGTCTCAGCATCAGTAACTGGGATAGAAAAATAATAAATTGAAATTATCCTAGAGTTATTGAATGGTCTGGGTGGGAAGAAACCTCCAAAGATCTCATCATGTCTCAGCATCAGTAACTGGGACGGAAAAGCAACAAGTTGAAATCAACATAGAGTCATTGAATGGTCTGAGTAGGAAGGGACCTCCAAAGGTCTTCTCATGTCTCAGCAGCAGTAACTGGGATAGAAAAATAATAAATTGAAATTGTCATAGAGACATTGAATAGTCTGGGTGGGAAGGGACCTCCAAAGGTCTCCTAATGTCTCAACATCAGTAACTGGGATAGAAAAACAACAAATTGAAATTATCATAGAGTCATTGAATGGTCTGGGTGGGAAGGGACCTCCAAAAGTCTCTTCACGTCTCAGCAGCAGTAACTGGGACAGAAAAATATCGTATTCAAATTATCATAAAGTCATTGAATGGTCTGGGTGGGAAGGGACCTCCAAGGTTCTTCTAAAGTTTCAGCATCAGCAACTGGGACAGAAAAGCAACAAGTTGAAATCAACATAGAGTCATTGAATGGTCTGAGGAGGAAGGGACCTCCAAAGGTCTCCTAATGTCTCAATGTCAGTAACTGGGATAGAAAAACAACAAATTGAAATTATTATAAAGTCATTGAATGGTCTGGGTGGGAAGGGACCTCCAAAAGTCTTCTCCTGTCTCAGCAGCAGTAACTGGGATAGAAAAATAATAAATTCAAATTATCATAGAGACATTGAATGGTCTGGGTGGGAAGGGACCTCCAAAGGTCTCCTAATGTCTCAGAATCAGTAACTGGGACAGAAAAATAATAAATTGAAATTATCATAGAATCATTGAATGGTCTGCATGGGAAGGGACCTCCAAGGTTCTTCTAATGTTTCAGCAGCAGTAACTGGGACAGAAAAATATCAAATTCAAATTCTCATAGAGAATTCCAAAGGTCTCTTAATGTCTCAGCATCAGTAACAGGGACAGAAAAAACAAGAAGTTGAAATCACCATGGAGTCATTGAATGGTCTGAGTAGAAAGGGACTTCCAAAGGTCTTCTCATGTCTCAGCAGCAGTAACTGGGATAGAAAAATAATAAACTCAAATTATCATAGAGACATTGAATAGTCTGGGTGGGAAGGAACCTCCAAAGATCTCCTCATGTCTCAGCATCAGTAATTGGGGTAGAAAAACAAGTTAAAATCATCAGAGTCACTGATTGGTCTGGGTGGGAAGATATATCCAAAGGTCTCTTCATGTCTCAGCATCAGTAGCTGGGATAGAAAACAGGTTGAAATCACTATGGAGTCATTGAATGGTCTGAGTAGGAAGGGACTTCCAAAGGTCTTCTCATGTCTCAGCAGCAGTAACTGGGATAGAAAAATAATAAATTCAAATTAGCATAGAGACATTGAACGGTCCTGGGGGGGAAGGGACTTCCAAAGGTGTTCTCAGCATGAGTAAGTGGGATAGGAAAAGAACAAATTCAAATTACCAGAAAGTCATTGAGTGCTCTGAGAAGAGACCTCCAAAGGTCTTCTCGTGTCTCAGCAGCAGTAACTGGGGTAGAAAAACCCCAGATTTAAATTATCATAGAGTCATTTAATGGTCTGGGGGGGAAGGGACCTCCAAAGGTCTCCTAATGTCTCAGCATCAGTAACTGGGGTAGAAAAAACCCAGATTTAAATTATCATTGAGTCATTGAATGGTCTGAATCAGAAGGGACCTCCAAAGGTCTTCTCATATCTCACCAACAGTAACTAGGACAGAAAAATAACAAATGGAAATAATCATAGAGTCACTGAATGGTCTGGAGGGGTGGAAGGGACTTCCAAAGGTCTCTTCATGTCTCAGCCTCAGTAACTGGGATAGAAAAACAACAAGTTGAAATGATCATAGAGACATTGAATGGTCTGGGTGGGAAGGGATATCCAAAGATCTCTTCATGTCTCAACATCAATAACTGGGATAGAAAAACAAGAAGTTGAAATTATCACAGAGACATTGAATGATCTGAGTGGGAAGGGACCTCCAAATATCTTTTCATATCTCAGCATCAGTAACTGGGATAGAAAAACGAAGTTGAAATCATCATAGAGACACTGAATGGCCTGGGTGGTAAAGGACCTCCAAAGGTCTTCTCATGTCTCATCAGCAGTAACTGGGATAGAAAAATAGTAGATTGAAATCATCATAGAGTCACTGGATGGTCTGGATGGAAAGAACCTCCAAAGGTCTTCTCATGTCTCATCAGCAGTAACTGGGATAGAAAAATAGTAGATTGAAATCATCATAGAGTCACTGCATGGTCTGGGTGGAAAGAACCTTCAAATGTCTTCTCAGTCTCAGCAGCAGTAACTGGGGTAGAAAAATAATAGATTGAAATTATCATACAGTCATTGAATGGTCTGGGTGGGAAGAGACCTCCAAAGCTCATCTAAACCAACCCCCTGCATAGTAAACAGGGACATCGTCAGCTGGATCAGGGTGCCCAAATTAATAAAGCTGTAAGCAACCTCCCCAATTTAAGGTCTTCACAATTCCTGGCTGGATCAAAGCAACAAAGCTCCAGCTCAACAACTGCCATTTTTGCAAGGCCTTTCCCCTCCCCTCCCCCCTGCTTTTTTTTTTTTTCTTAACCTAACACAACAAATTTGCTCTTTGAGGTTGTCTCTAACGCTCTGTAACACACCAAATGTTGTCGGCTCCACGGAGCTTTCGTGGATCAGGAGGGGATTCTGCCCCTTGGCCCTGCTCTCCTCACACCCCACCTGCAGCACAAGCAGCACATGCAAGTGGTGGAGCCAGTGCAGAGGAGGCCACCAAGATGCTGAGAGGGCTGCAGCAGCTCTGCTCTGAACATAGGCTGAGAGAGTTGGGGCTGTGCAGCCTGGAGAAGAGAAGGCTGCCAGGAGACCTTGGAGTGGCCTTGCAGGATCTGAAGGGGACTCCAGAAGGGATGTGGAGGGACTATTGATAAGGTCTTGTAATGAGAGTTTGGGAAGGAATGGGTTTAAATTGTCAGAGGGGAGATTGAAGCTAGAGGTTAGGAGGAAGTTGTTTGCAGTGACACTGGCACAGGTTGCCCAGGGAGGTTGTGGAGCACAGAAACACAGAATGTAATCAGCCCAGATCCCATTTTGTGCTCCACAACCTCCATGGAGGTGTTGAGGACCAGGCTGCGTGAAGCCTTGAGTGACCTATTCTAGTAGATGTCCCTGCCTATGGCACAAGGGGGTAGGAACTGGCTGAGCTTTGAGGTCCCTTCCAACCTAAACCATTCTATGATCTTCAGGGATTCCTACCATTCTGTGATTCTGTGTTCTCAAGAGGCAATCTTGTACACCTAGCTCAGTTTTCTATGTTTCTAAGGTATTCACATCCTTCCCCCCTCACAGGCAGGCTCCAGTTTTTTCCCTTTAAGGAACTTTACATTAAATAGGGGAAATTCAGGAATATCTTCTACTACAAACCAAAGTTTTATTCTGAAAGGGCAATTTGGCAGCTATTTTTCTAGATCCAGCCTTTATATTCTTCATTTCCACATTTTTGCCCCCCACCTGCAACCTGGGGAGATTTAATCTTGAATTCCTGTTATTGCACAGAGCAATGAGAAAAAATAATCAGGAAATATTCACTCAGCCTTTTAGACATTAAAAAGCCTGGGGTCAGTGGAAAGCCTAAAACCTATCACTGCTAAATGCTAAAGCACTTAGAGATGCATTTCCAATGCCCTGTGCAATGGAATTGTTTCAGTAGTGATCTGAGGACTTTGCAAAGGGAAGTGTCTGCCCAACCACAGAGGCCATGGCAAGGAGCAAATCTGCTTGGATAGTCCCAGTAGGGAATGAGGAGATTTAACTCATGTTAAAAATTCTGTGCCTGACTCAGGAGAAGGACTTGGGGGTGTCAGGTGATGGAAAACTCCCCAGGAGCCAGCACTGGTTGCTGGCAGCCCAGGAGACAGCTGTGTGCTGGCTGCATCCAAAGAGGGGAGAGCAGCAGCACGGGGAGGGGATTCTGCCCCTTGGCTCTGCTGAGACTTCTCCTGCAGCACTGCCTCCAGTTCTGCTGCCCCCAGCTCAAGAAGGACCTGGAGCTGCTGGAGAGGGTCCAGAGGAGGCCATCAAGATGCTCAGAGGGCTGCAGAACCTCTGCTGTGGGGACAGGCTGAGGGAGTTGGGGCTGCTGAGCCTGGAGAAGAGAAGGTCCTGGGGAGACCTTAGAGGGTATGAGAACTTCCACTGTGGGGACAGGCTGAGGGCTTTTGAGCCTGGAGAAGAGAACATCTTGGGGACACCTTAGAGCAACCTTCCAGTACCTGAAGGGGACTATGAGAAAGCTGGGAAGGGACTTTTGACAAGGGCTTGTAGTGATAGGATGAGAAGAAATGAATTGAAGCTTAAGGAGTGCAGACTTAGACTGGAGATGAGGAAGAAATTCTTTAGAATGAGGATGGTGAACTGAAAGCTGAGGCAGAGGAAGTTTCAAAGAAAGATGGAGAGGAATTTTTTTTTTCCCCTGTGAGGGTGCCAGAATCCTGGCACAGGCTGCCCAGGGGGGGTTGGGGAGTCTCCCTCTCTGGAGACATTGCAAACTCTGCCTGGATGTGCTCCTATGTGATCTGGTCTAGGAGATGCTGCTCTGGCAGGGGATACAGATTGGATGAACTTTGAAGGTCCCTTCCAGCCCTTGACATTCTGTGAAGCAGACCTGGGTGAAGCCATTCAAAGAAGTCTTCCTGCAGCCAGCTCTGCCTCTCCTGCCCAAAAGTTCTTGCACCACCAGCAGCAACATTAGAAAGTCCTTCCTGGGTCAGGCTCTGAGCTGTTCTCTTCAGCCAGTAGAAGCCTGAGAGTCAGCAGTTACTCTACAACATAGACAAAAAAAGTGCCACAGCCCTGACCAAGTCTGTACCCTGCCTGACTGGGGGGCCAGCAGGCCCCCCAGCCTTTGAATCCCCTCCACCAGTCACCCAGTGTGCACCACAGGTACTCACCAGCCTTGATGGGAGCAGGATCCCTCTGCCCACTTGGGCAAGCCTGGGGCTGCTGCCTTGCCTGGGGCTGATTATAAAGGGGAGTGGGCAGGGAGGACAAAGTGCTCCCAGCTGGGCTGGGAGGAGGCTCCAAGGGCACTCAGGTGCTCTGGGTTTGGGGGAGAAAAGGGGAAAATGAGGGGTGGGGTGGGAAAGGGGAAAATAGAAGTGGGAAAGGGGAGGTGGTGCTGAAAGGAGGGAGGTGGAGAGGAAAAGAATGGAGGGGGAAAGGAGATAGAGATGAAAAGAGGAAGATGAGGGAAAAGGAAGGAGATGGAGGGGAAAGAAGGAACATTGAGGGGAAAAGGAAGATTGAGAGGAAGAAGATGGACAACAAGGGAGGAAGTTGGGGAAAGTAGGAGATTTAGAGGAAAGGAAAGGAGGGAGATGGGGGAGAAGGGAGATTAAAAAAGGAAAGGAAAAAATAAAATAAAGCAAAAGAAAATAAAGAAAATAAAAGAAAGGAAGAAAAGAAGGTCATTTCCTCTCTGTAAAGATAAGGCTGCTTCTGGCTTTTTGGATATTGCTTCAGAGGTGGAATTTTGGAAAAGCAGCTTGCTTCAAGTGGCTGGGAAGAGAGAGCAGCTTTGAGAGTTGGATCACAAGAAACACTGGGAGAGATTTTCAGAAAGGGCAGGAATATGGCACAGTGGGGTTGGAACTGGATGATCTTTGAGGTCCCTTCCAACCTAAACCATTCCATGAGTCTATTAATATCTTTAGGAGAAAAAAAAGAAGCGGAGGGGATGGGGGGAACCCAGTCCTGCATTTCTATATCTACAGAGGTGGAAATTTGGAAAAGCAGTTTGCTTCAAGTGGCTGGGAAGAGACAGCAGCTTTGAGAGCTGGATCACAAGAAATACTGGGAGAGGTTTTTAGAAAGGGCAGGGATGTCTTTAGGAGGAAAAAAAATGGTGGGGAAAACCCAGTCCTGTATTTCTATAGCTACAGAGGTGGAATTTTGGAAATGCAGCTTGCTTCAACTGGCTGGGAAGAAAGAGCAGCTTTGAGAGTTGGATCACAAGAAACACTGGGAGAGATTTTTGGAAAGGGCAGGAATATCTTTAGGGCAAAAAAGGAGGAAAAGCCCAGTCCTGCATTTCTATAGCTACAAAGGTGGGAGCCTCTCTGCTCTACAGAAAAGCTGAGGAGGGACTTTTTAGGTTGTCAGGTAGTGACAGGACTGGGGGGAATGGAGCAAAGCTGGAGGTGGGGAGATTGAGGCTGGAGGTGAGGAGGTTCAGCCTGGATGTGAGGATGAAATTGTTGAGCATGAGAGTGGTGAGAGGATGGAATGGGTTGCCCAGGGAGGTGTTTTTGGCCAGGCTGGCAGAGGCTGTGGGCAGCCTGCTCTAGGGTAGGGTGTCCCTGGGCATGGCAGGGGGGTTGAAACTGGCTGATGCTTGTGGTCCCTTCCTAACCCTGACTGATTCTATGATTCTGTGATTCTATCCACATAGCTTAAGGGAAGCAAGGCAGAGACGGGACCAAACTTGTCCCACTCTTGGTGAGCAAATCAAATCCTGCTGCATTTTCATCAAGTGCCAGAAACAGAGAGATACTTCTTTGGGGCCAGGCAGGAAATGAGGCTATTAAGTTACAGCTTTTTTCATTGCCCTTGTCATTCTCTTCCCCTACCCTACAGATGTTCTATCAAAGCAACTCATTGTAACCATTTATCTTCCCAAACTTAAAATACTTTTTTTTTTTTTCCCCAGCTATTTTTTTTTTCCCCTTTCCCCCCCTCTTTCATTACTTGAGGTCTTTGTACTCTGTGCCTTGCTTCCCTGATCTTGTATGGCTCTGAGATTAATTTGCCCCAGCG
>VWZI01015769.1:186066-234711 GCA_013396835.1 Psilopogon haemacephalus | reverse complement strand
GAGAGGAGAGGAGAGGAGAGGAGAGGAGAGGAGAGGGAGAGGGAGAGGGAGTCTGGCAAATTAATTTCTTAGAAGATCCATCAGACCTGAAATTTAGTAAAGCAACTTGAGATTTGGTAAGGAGACAGCCTTTTCTAAACCTTTGAAAATGTGGCCATGCTATAAGCTTTGCAGAGTTGCAGTTGCATCTGAGAAACTCTTTTTACACGTGAAAAGACCTGGGGGGTCCTATCACATTGTGCACAATTTCTGTATGTGTCCTGATGCCACACGCACAGCCTGCCACAGCTCCAGGCTACCAGAGCAGACCTGGATCCTCCCCAGAAAGGCGGTTCCTAGCATGGGGGTTTGGGCTAGGGGCACAGGAGATGACAGCAATGAACTGTCAATGCAGTGTTCACACACCATGACATGCCTTACTGAGTGGTACCCAGGCAGTACAGAGAAAGATATTTAACTAAAATTCAAAATTAACAAAGCCAGACCAGAGAAGGAAATAAAGTATGAAACTATGACACGGGGTCTGGTGAAACTGGGAGCTATTGGGCAAGGAAATTATTTTCACTGTCAGTGATTAGATATAATCACCATAACCTGCCCCCCCCACCCCCTTCCAAATTCCAGTTTCCACTACCTCTTGTCAATTGTAAAAACAAGTCAATTTGGGTTGTTAAAAATGGGTATTTCTATACACTGAGGCATTTGAGAGTTCTTATAATAGAAAAGCATACTGAATATTTTGCAATTTTAATAATGAGATCTCTTTCAACATGTACAGTGATGGACTGAAATTGTTCTAAAGTTGAAATTAAATGAGAAGGCAGGGTGACTATGGTTTGTGTTGCAGCTCTCATTGCACTTCTGGCTGGAAATTACTCCAGAAACATCTTTCAGTTACTAAAGCACTTCAGAAATTTTAAAGATTATTTGAAATATAATTTCAAATTATTTGCAATGCATTGTTTGTTGGTTTTTTTTTTTCTTTGAGAGGAGTTTCTGTTTATTCTATCAACACCAGGTTTCCTACCTTTAAGTACTGTGAAAAGCAGCCCTTAATTTTCCATTGGTAGCTCTGAAATTCTTGGGTTTTGCTTCTCAAACAGAAAGAAAGCACCTTACTAAACCCCAGTATTATAGTCAGTTTAAAATAATAATACCGCATGTCATTTAGATTCACTAACTTCAGCCTGATTTAACAGTGCTTGAATAACATGAATTTCACTTGAACTTAATTAAACAGAGGTATAAGCATTTCAGGAATTATTTTGATGCAGTCTGGACACTTGAAGCCTCATTGTAGTCTTGCACACAAATGATCATGCAAAATGTCACTTGAAAGGTAGAGATTTAGATACCTAAGTTGTAGAGGCAATTATCCATTTGTGTACATCAATAATGTGTTTAAGAATACAAAATATGTGTGTGTGTGCACTGGAGATACATTGCGAGCAAAGGACTCTTCAAAATAATTTTCAAGCCTTTATTTAAAATACAGAACAATGAATTTAAACCTCAGATTGTGAAGTGTTGAAGGCAAAAGATTGACAATCTCTTTTTATTGGTTAAATAGGAGAATAGAAGCCTGGAAATCAGAGGATAGCATCTTTTGTACGCATACATGATTTTTAAACCTGTTTATTCAGTTTGAAATTAAAGGTATGATGCAGAGTTGTAAAGTTCTCACGTTATTTTTCTCATCTCTAATGGCTCTTGGGATTGATTTTACCCTGCCATTAACACAACTTTAAAAAGATAAAAATTATAAATCATGTGATGGAGCTATTTTTGCAAAAGCAGTCCTCCAAGCCACACGTTCAGTCACACCTGGGGAAGATGAGACGTGATAGGGCCAGGACAGTGACAAACACAGTTATGTTAAAACACTTGAAAATTACATTGGCTTTTCCCACATACTACCATGTAGCACTGCCACTGTTATCTGGACCAGAAATATTTCATTTCACTAGATCCCAATCTTGTAAGACAGCCCTGTCATTTTAATTTGTCACTCTCTGTGTACTGCATCGTGTGGGCGTCTTGTCTCCCCAGCCAAGTGCCATAGGCTACTACTCAGAAGAGAAACCTGTCACAGTGGATAGCAAAGGTAAGCACCACAAAACAGAAAGTTTATGGCTGAAATCACCACCCAGGGCTCCATTCCTGCGGGCCTAGCAGGTGCTATAATCACCCACAGCCAAATTGGAAAGATCTGTAATTTTAGCTATGATGGATACGCACATGTCTTTCCCGCTGTTCCCTGCCTCCACTGTGGTTCTCTTGCAACAGTGTCACTCCTCACAGGCAGCAGGAGGGAACAAGGGATGAAAAGAAAGAATCAGTGGTAGGAAGACAAGTTGTAACTGAAATGAGATTGGAGCTTGAAAACATATCTGGGAACTCCGCAGCACAGTTGACAGCAAATGAAAAAAACTGGGAGGAGGTGGGGAATGGGTAGAAACAGACTCGAGATGACCAAACATTGCTGAAACAACCCAGTGACTCCAGATCACCAGTACCAGGAGTTCCAAGCATTTCTCCCAAGAAGACATTGCTTACACAAAGCAAACAGGACCACAGGTCTGTCAGGTTTTTTTTCTCATCACTCTTAACAGCATAACAAATTTTTCTTTCAAAGTGTGAAAGAGTCAAAGGGAATGAAGACAGCCAAGCTTCATAACATATTTATTTTTTAAGCACAAAGATGGTGTAGCATAGTTCTGTCTTCCTTGTCATGGATTTTTGGCTTCCCCTTTGGTCCTCCCCCACTGAAGCAATTAATCAAAATAAATGAGGCAGCAAACATCTGATACTGGCTGACTTCAGACCGCAGCACATTAACTGTCTTTGAGAATTTAATTTACCACATTGTGCAGAATGCACTGTGGGATGTACTCCAGTAACTTTTTAGCTCCTGAACATTGCTTTGAAGTTTGTGTTAATGGTAAACTACTGGCTAGAATAAAGGAATAGCTGATCTGTAGTTTTATTTGTTACAATTTATGGAATCTCCCTGCATCTGTGCATCACAAGAGTGATATTATCAATTATAAACTACACCAAGACTCCCTTCATATTTTTGTGATAGAGAGGAGGCACTAAAGTGGAGAGTTAACCCTCCTGTGAGTAGATGTAAATCAAAGAATGGGAGAGAAAGCGTCTCAAACCTAGAGGATTAATAAGTCTTTTCTTGTAAAAATTGGAGATTTACTGTAAACCACGAGACACCAAACATCTTATAGTAAGAATGAAAACTAAGGCATATTCCATCAGATAAAACAAAGCAGTTTAGTAAAGGCAATAGGTAATCAAATTTTGAAAAAACTAACCTTAGATGGAAAAAAAAGGTTCTACTCATTAGACATACCAAAGAATAGAGTTAAGATATTCTGTAAATAATGTATAAGAGCGATGCTGGTTAGGCATGACCATGTGATTCTGAGGTTATTGATTTTGATTAAACCACTTCATTCAAAAAGGGTGCAGGTGGAGTTGCTAGCTGTCATCCAATCACCTGTTTTTTAAGTCTGGTTTTATCTGCAGAATAATGTAAGCAGAGGATAGCTATAAAGTATCCATACCTATGTTGTGTTCAGCAGTCAGAGAGTTGATGTGGCATCTTGAAAAAGCCTCAAAAATAAGCACAGGCTATTTTCTCTTGTCCATTCTTATGTGGATCAGCTTTATTGGAAAAGGGAAGGGAGGGAGTTGTTAAATAAACTCCACCTTTTAGCTATAAGAAGCTAACAAAACTTCAATGTGAGCAAAGAGCAATTTCATGCAAGATTCAAGTGCCCGGTATAAGAACAACTCAACAGTCTCCTCATGAAGATTTTTAGGATCACTATCCTTTTTACCTCAGATCATAACCGAAAAGTTTGGTCTGAGTATTCAGTAGTTTCCAGTATCAATTCAAAGAAATAATTTGGCAAATCTTGAAAAGAGGTTATTCTAAGCATAAAGAAATTCTTAAAAATGAAGTTAAGAATAGGCATGACACAAGTTTAGTAAGGACATAAGTAGATGGGGGAGCAAGAACTGCAGATCCTATTCTATAAATGCGGGGACAGAAGGAAGTAGTTTAGTGATTTCATCAACGTGACAAATGAGGTCATTGACAGAATGAAGATTTGTAACTAAGGTATTCTGAGTTGTAGCGAACCACACAGCCAGGGGGAATTTGACATAAAATGTAATTTAATTTCAATAGGATTTAGCTAATTAGTAAGTGCTTAATGCCTTTGAAAATGTCCCCCCAGTGTTTGAAGGATCAGACTCTGGCTTCCTCTGATTTAGTTTGTTTTGTGATTCTGAGTGCAAGATTTAAAAGAAACAAATCAGCTTCCCCTCTCAAAAAAAGGCTATGCAGAAAGCCTAGCTTCCTTGTCAACAGGTCTGTGTTCTTCTCACACATTGCCATGGCTGGAGTAGTGCAGTGCTCCCACAACCTGGCTCCTGTCAGCACTCTGGACAGGCCTGGCTGGATCAAACATCCCACCCAGGTCAGGTCTCTTCAGACTCTGGATAGAAATATCCCTAGCGGTGCTACAGTAACTACCTTCTCTACTCAAAATAAATCAAAAGGTTTGATTCTCTTACCAAATACCCATTTGAAAAGCAGACTAAGAGTTGTTCTGAGTACGGTGTGGATTTCCATCTGTGTTTGCCCCTTCTATGCTTCATGCTTTATTATTATTCTGACAGGGATGCTGCTTTTTTTGCAATTGAGAACTATATTGCATAAATATAATCTCCATGTTAAAAATTAAATTATTAACTGTTTGTACACCTATGAAACACTCTGTAACAGGATTAGGTTGTATCCCTAAAGAGTCATTAACTTGCATTATATTGACATATGTATTATTGAACAAATGTAATGGATAATATTTGTTTACATTTTTAATTACTCACATTTTCAGCCAAGAAATTCTCCAAGGATAATGTCTCATTTACAAGTGTCCTGGCAAAAAACAACATAGTGTAATCACGCATTAGCAATAATTCCATTACAAAAACGCAATAGTTTAAATATACATTTTAAGGAAAGACATGATTATGGTAAACTACAAAAAAAAAAAAACAAACATAGAGAAACAAACAAAACCCCCATGAAACTGTTTATCTGTGTGTAACAGAACCCCCTGTAAAACTGAAATGAAGGAAACTTTTCTTTAGCTGCTGTGGATTTTGAGCTTGCTCCATAGAACAACAACTAGTTTTGCCAGCAGTCTGGACACTAACATAAAATATAAGTGGAAATTTGTGCCTTTGAAATTTCCCAGTATATTGAGCCCTGTGATTAAGACAGAGAACTTGGATTTTTTTTGTTTGGGTTTTTTGGATTTATTTTTTTTTTTCCCCTCGCAGAAAGTGAGTAAATAGAGAAAATGGACTTATTCAAGTCATTGAAGACCTTCCCTTTTATAAGGTTTTTGCAACTGAAGGACATGCATTAGTCTCTGCTTAGATGATAAACTCTCTCTATCAGAATTGGCCAAGGAATGAGTTACATTAACCCACAGACCTAGCTCAGCCATGATGCATTTTTGGCAAATTTCTCAGAAATATTCTTCACAGACCTTAATGTCAGCAGTAATCAATATCCATTGTATTATTTCAATAGTCTGTAAAGAAAGTATTGTTAATAATATGTAGAAAAACATAACTTGAGGGTATTACATAGAAATTAATTATTTGTAGCTTTCATGAAAACCCACCAATGATATGACAGTTTCATCCTAAGTATAATAAGAATATATGTATTTTAGCAGAAGCATCATAAGAAGTAGAATTTTGGGAAACATCCTGAAAGTGAGATGAGCAGTATACAGCCTTCCGTGAATTGTATGGAATCTCACAATCCTTAATTTGTGTGCTGGTTTGAACTGATTGGAGAATTTGAATGAGAAATTAGACTATAGGCCGAGAAAGGAAAACACCGATGATGCTACTTCACTCACAGCTTTACTGAGAAAGAAAAAAAAAAATTGTTTTAAGTGTTGTAACCCAAATATAGATAAGCCATACTGCTTCAGACCACTTTGGGCTGTGGCTGCTCCTGCATGGCTTTCTCCCTTTCTACCTGGATCTGAATAATTTCACTAACTTCTTTCCTGCTGCTAATCCCCCTGGCTGATCTACCTTCACCTATTTGCTGCATGAAACAGATGGTGAGATAAGACTGGGGAAAGAGGGAAGGTGTTAGTGGTGGTTGGTTACCCCTCTTAGAGATTTCTGGTCTTTGGGAGGGCTGTGGTGTTTCTGTATTACCTTTTCACTGTATATATCTGTAAATATCTGTCATACATCGTAAATACCTGCTTGTATATTGTGCAAAGCTGTAAATATAAAGCTTCATTCCTTAACTTCCAGCCGACTGAGTCCTAGCTTGGGTTATTTCAAAGTCAAACCATCACAATTTGCAAGAACGTATTTCTTGTACATGCTATGGATATTTCTTCCTTTCTTAACTATCTTCTTCATTTCTTGGTAGTTTTTTCTAGATTTATGGGAGATTCAACCACACTGATATTCTGCCTGAGGGGTGTTACCAGACACAATTAGCATATACACCGCATTGTCATGACAGCAGACAGTATGGCCTGTATGTAAAGTCCACTGCAGCATAGCAGGGAGTAAACACTGGTGGGAGGTGAAGCTTGAGTGTTCTGAATCCTTCCCAAGCAGACTATGACTAAGGCAAAAGAAAAAGTAAACAATGGCACATAGGAAATTATTTTCAACTAGTTCTAAGAACGTTGAAGAAATCAATTCTCTTTGGATTGCATGTACATTTCACTCTGTTTCTTGTGTTGAAATAAAAAATACAAATCTTCCATCTGGAGGGGCAGAAAAAGTAGTCACCTGGTTTTTAGATATATAATATTTTTCCCTTTTTACATCATAATATAACTTGATACTAATCTGGACTACCAAACCAAAATTACTTAGCATTTTTATACTTACACAGAGAGGTGGACCTATGCAACTAAAATATCTTTACAGGAAACTCTCTTTTCTTTAGCTGATTTCAGTTGCTGAAAGAAAACAGCCCAGCAGAACAAAAAGCAAAGCATTCCTATCACTGTTTGAATAAAAAAATCTGTGCACAAAGTTCAGGTTATAGTTGCAGTAGTGAAAGGAGTATCTTTGAAATCATACTCAGGTCTTTAAAAGAGTGTGTGATTCTCTTATTAGCTAACCATAACAGAGTTTTGTTTGCCCACTTAGAGGAGAAAAGCCTTCTAATTGTCTTATTTTAGAAGTCTCCAGGTCCCCAGCCAGGGATGACCATTTGATGTGTATCATGTCAAATGCAATGCTTCAAAATTAGTTTGATTAGAAATACATAAAATTAATGAATTTTCAAAACCTCAGTGTTCTTTAGAAGGCACAGTTTAAAAAAATGTCTGGTTTAATCTTTGTAACAAAACCGTCTCTGGTATTTCTGTCATTTGGTAATGCTTCCAGACATATTCATGGTGGTAATCTTTGATCGTATAAATTCAAGAGATTCCAAGGATTTGTCTATTTGCATAAAAAACAAAGAAAGCATTGTAAGAAATCCCCAAATATGCATTTTGAATCAAGTTTCACCTAAGTGCTCTACAAAGACTCAGTGTCTCAATGCTAATTTATTGAAAATGCCTTGGCCTTTAGGAATTTCCCATTGGCACATAGTAGAGCTGAACTCAAAGTGGCAATGGCAAAAAGCAGCCATCAAAACTGTGTTCATGCTGACATCTAAGCCTTAGTGCTCAAATTATGAGTTCCCTGAAACAAAATACTGTAGAAGGAAAAACAAAACATAAAATATGCTTTTGGTGCCAAGAGTTTGCTTTAAAGGGGTAGAGGGGGAAATAAGTTTGAGGTTCTTTTATGGAAACTGAATGTGCTAAAGACTTAGTACTAAGAAAGGAATTAACAAAAGATGCAAAAGATTCAATGTTTAATGCACAGATCTGAAGTCAATGTTTTACATCTATAACTTCTACATATCCATAACCATATTTAGATTTCAACATATGGTCTGTAAATAACATATGTAAGACGGATCGTTGAGTGAGATGAATTTTTTTCCTGCTGAATGTATGTGTTTATTTTATGAGCAGAGACGTGAAAAGTTCATTCATGTCAAAATGTGTTGCTAAGTATAAACATGCTGCTTCACTTTAGGCAGAATCAGGAAAGACCCTGGGTGTGTAATCTGTGAATTGACTCTATGCTGATGTTGCCCAGGTTTTGTATTACTACACTATGGTTCACAACAACAACAAAAATTTAACCTTTAAATAGAGGCACCAAAATAATTTAAAACAGATTGGAGGGTTTAAAGGGCTCCAAGAATAAGCAGCTCATATTTCAGTTCCTCCCCTCAAGGGCCTACCTATTTGGCGTTCAGAGTTCATCTCATATTGCAGCTGCTTATGTTCACATTTTCTGCAGTGCCTGGATGAAATGTCCAAGGAAGAGAAAAAAACACCACCAACAAAAAGTAAAATATACAACATTAAAAATATCTTCCCTAAAACAATGGTTTGGCTGTTATTGGGCAGGGAATAGGACAAATCACCCAGAGGCTTTTAAGTAAGAGCAAGGGAAAGAAAAAAGTAAAGAACAGTCAAAAAATGCAGAGATTTTAAAGGGACTTTCTGTTTCAGGGGACATTCTTTATTCAAAGTTCTTCCAGGTTATGGAGCCCGTTATTATTTTTTGTTCTTTTATTAAAAATTTCTTTGTAATTCGTTTAGACTTCCTTGCCACTGGGCACAGACAGATAGCAACAACGAACAATTATACTCTGTATTTATCACTTTATTCTGTTTTATAGTTTATCTCTGATTATGGAAACAATACATTTTTTGCACCTTTCTTTGGTTAGTATTTGTCAAGAGTAGCCTTTATAAGCAATATATTTTCCCAATTTAATAAAAGGCTGGAGCTGCACTAAGTGTGTAGCATGGGACTGAAACAAAACCCCATCTGATTGTCAGGCTAAGGTTACAAGGTTCGTTTACACCACACCATCTTATGAGTTACAAACCTTCTATCCATTACATTTTCTAACTTTATTATTCAAATTTAACTATCATACATATTTTTAATTAATAAACTGATTTCACTTCTTTTGCCATGTAGTCCTGCAATGAAAGTGATTGCTGTTGCAAAGAGCCTACTCACACCAAACATTTTGTAATTAAGATCCAGGTTCTGAAGACGTTTTCTTCCTTACATATAATCGATTCCATTTTTCTTTAGCCTGTACTTATGCATATGTAAAGATACTATTACGAGGAACCCAATGTCCTTTGATAACTGATGAAAATCTGGCCCCTTTGAAGTCTATGTGAAATTTGCTTTCAGCTGCAGCAGGGGGAATTGCATCCCATCTGCCTAAGTCTCCTTAAGTAACTCACATGACTTGGGTCCAAAAAGAGGTGACTGTTTGACAGTGAATAGTAACCTCATTGGCTGACTAACTAGATCCAATTGTAAAAAGCTACGACAGCACATATGGTAGATACCTTCTCATATGGCCCTTTCCTTAAGCCTGCCTACAACCCTCTGTATTTCCCTTGTGTTATACCTCTCCACGCTCTTCTCTTCACAGTAGGGGAGAATTTGTATTATTTGGGGTAATAATCCTTCTGACTGAAGGATAAACCAGCCAGCCATGGCCGTCATTCTTGAGGTGCTCAGAACCAAGCCTGTGAATTTCACAGAAATAATAGAAGGGCTTCTTTTCCATTGCAAGTCTCCTACTCATTTCTTCCAAAGTCTCTTCCTTCTGACTTGCACTAATAGAGTAGAGAATATAAGCCAGGGCAACTAATGTACTGTAGCAATATTTTAATTAATAGAGCTTGGCCTCTCAAGAATGAAAATATTTCTTTTATGGCTGTATCTTTATTCTTGAAAAAGGCTAAAATATCATGAATTGTGTGAATTGTGTTCCGAACCATCACTCAAGGGGGTAACAAAAATCAGATGTTTAACAGAGTAAAAGCAAAAGTATACTTACGCAGTTTGTCAGTAGAAACAGAGTACAAAGTCGCATGAACCACAGTAATACCTGGAATCTACCTCAGCTATTCCAGCTCATCCTTCAGGGCCAAGTGTCCCCAGTTAGAACCAACCTGATTATATGTTCCACTGAAACTTGTATGGAGGAAGATCTTCTTCTGTGCGCATAAGGAAAACAGCTAAATTTATTTTTTTTTGCTTACAAACAAAAGTGCTTCCAAAACTCTATTTCTCTCTTATTTCTGAGATGACTGGACAGTAATATGGAATTCTATATGGTGTGCTTTATTATTCCTTTCCCAGGTCATGACTGTACTATTTCAGTTAGTAACAACATATTGTAAGTAAGAGTTTCTACCACACAAACCCAGGCTTTTCACTTGACTTTAAATCAAGCAGTAATTTGGGAAGAGTATAATTTGAGAGTCATCTTATTTCACTTTCACGGTGTTTCTAGATGTCTGACTGAAAATTAAAACACTCATGAAAGTAGCTACATAACTTAGCAATCAAGATACCACTAAGCAAATTTATTTCTGATCTGCAATATTATTAGAAAATTTAGGGGATTAGTGTACATTACATATGGTGTGTATTTGTCTTTATTTTCTACATACTTATGTAAAAGGTTAATGAAAATGTAGATGCAATAATTCCTTTATATGGGTTTACCTTCCGTGAGTGCCAGTTTTCAGGCTAATTGATTATGTCAGAAGCTCTATAAATATCAATAGCATATGGAAAGGTTAAGCTGAGGTCTCTTCATAACTGGATTCATACTCTTTATTGATAGTACAACTATTATCCAACCATAACAGAAATGCTGTGAGTGTGAAATAGTGTAGAACGTTAGCCAATTTTCACCAATGACTGACCAGAGGACTCAGATGGAGTGACTGAATTGTGAAAACTAATGAACAAATGTATGATGTACAATATGTAAACTAAATTAATTTTTTTTAAATCAAGGATAATATATGATGAAAGGTATGTCATTGTTATTTTGCTAGTTGTAGTTTAGTACTTGTTAAGATGCTCTTTAATTTCCTCTGAAACAGAGTGAAAGGTTTTGTCCTTTATTTTCCTCTGAAACAAAGAGTAAAAGGTTTTGTCAGAATAACATCTTACAAATATGAGAGGGTAATTGACAACATGCTACTTAGCTTTTACCGACAGCTACAGGGCTATTTTCCTCCTTAGAAGAATATTAGGAGTGTTATGAAAACATTATTTGATTGTGTTTGGGGCATTCTGGTTTTGTTTTGTTGGAGCTTTTTGTTGTTGTTTATTTATTTGGTTGTTTGGTTTTCTGTTTTTATGCATGTTAATGGCAATTTTCAGAATGGCTTTATTTTCCTCTGTTAGGTTTTCTACTTTATTGTCTTTTTCTGTAGGATAAGGAGAAGTCAATCTGACCTTTAACTGTCATTTCCCTGGTAGCTCTAAGTATCAGAGTTAGAAATTATGTCTTTCTGAGACCAGTGTGGTAATTCCACTGTCGCAGTTACCCAGTGTACAGAAGGCGGATGGTGGCTTTGTGGATTACACAGAAACACAGAATGTCAGGGGCTGGAAGGGACCTGAAAAGATCATCTAGTCCAGCCCCCTTGCCACAGCAGGCTCATGACTGATACAAAGAAACCTAGGTCGATTTATTAAAAATCTCCTCACTTGCTGGCGTTACATTCCACAAACTGTGGAACAGTTGGGGAGCAATATTCTGGCTGCATCATGGACTCATAACCCTGTTTCCATACTCATGGCTGAACTGCACTTGCATTAGTTCACCTGCTGCTCTGTGCTGTCCGCCTTCAAAAATGACCTGTATGTCCTACAGGTTTGGAAGAACAGTAAGGCATGTGCTTCACCACAGTTAATAAGTTAAAAGCTACAGAACAGTTCTTTGAAAATAAAATCACTGCAAATGTGCCGAAGATTTCAAACCAGCTGGCAAATATAGCAAAAAATCCTGTACGTTTCCAATCAGGAGTCAATATCGTGCTTATTTCAGTGAGGAATGGGACGGGGATTTGGTTGTTCACACTGGAAATGAAAAGAAACTTTATTATGTCTGCACAGAGAAAATAGATAGCAACCACCTGCAATGCATTTTGCTCTGACAATGTGTTTTGTTTAGGCCTTAGAATGTATCTTTGCCACATAAAATTCCCTTAAATGTTGTACATAACAGGAATTAAAAAACACTGACTTCTTTTGGTTTAGAAAGTTTGCTATGAAGAATTTAGAGGAAAACTAGATGTAATCAAGTCAATCTTTAGCATCTGTTTCTAACTGCTTGAAGCTTCACATAAGAGTAAAATCCTTGTACCAGTGAAATCAACAGCAAAATTTCTATTGAGTTTATCCTGATTGATCAGGCTATTCCTTTAGGGCCAGACTTCTACACCCTCACTCACATGCTCCACATGATCTCAACCAAAGCAGTGTGTAGGAAGATTTACTTCAATATGACCCCTGATTCTCAAAAAACTACTGTGTCATCAATTGGTACAGAGTTTATATCTGTCTTGGAGAGATTGGTTTCTCCTACAGTTGAGAAGTCATGAGTGACTTTATCCCAGATTTACTTCCATTATTTGCTAAGCATTGTCCACAGCACCCTTTGAATTTTAAGAGCTAATTACAAATGAGTTAACCCTGCTTAGACTTTTTGTATGAGGAGGACAAACTGCTGCAAGCTGTAACTTATCTAGCCTGTTATCCAACCTGGACTCAGGAGATTCACATTCTCCTACCTATGAACAGCTTTGGTTACATTGTGGAAACAGTGGCTGGTGGTGCAAGTTCCAACAGTGGAAATGCAAGGAAATCTTGATTAAACTTATGTCTGCAGGTGCTTCCATATTTTTTTTCTGCCTGATGTTAAAATGATCCTTTACAACTGAAAAGTGGAGAATGTACAGTGCACATAAAGACTAATTTTTTTTTTTTTTAATCTCTCCTTTTCCTAAGAGTGGGGGAAAAAAAAAATCTTTTAGCTTTTGACATGAATATATGATATCCTTGATGACTGTCATCCAGATCAGCTGAAAAATGAAAGGTCAAATCCAACTCATTTTAGACTTGTGAAGAACCCTGCAAAGTCAGTTTGACTAATGTTCTTCAAGAAAAGAAATTTAGCTTTGAGCATTATCTAGAGTGAAAGGAAGTGTAAAGTCATTCCTTCTTGGAATTGCAGTTAAAGACACTGAAAAAAGATTTACAAATGGCTTTGAATTCTTTCAGTTAACAAAAGTGCTGGTGTTTGACTGAAGTAGCTGAAGAGTACATTAAGACTCAGATCTTCCTAAGGTGCAGCCAAGCCTTATTCCTAGTAGTAACACCATGCACTCTAAAGGCAAACGGCATAGTCCATTGCAGATTGGTTCTTTGTTCACCTTCTACATGGAAGAAACTTGCTGTAAAATACATCTAAGAAACCAAATTACGCAAATTATCTCTAAAAATAGGGACATTAAGAAAAATGCTGCTTTATTAACTTCATGGCTCTTTTCCACTGAAAAATGTGAAGGTCATGAGAAAAGTCACTGCTTTTCCAAATTTTGAAAATAACATAAAGAGAATGCTATGATATGAATGCCGTGATTTCTGAAAGCATCCCCAAATTCTTGTAAATTTATAATACAATGCCTATGTTATTGTGAGAATGCCCTTGCTTGTGAACTGTGCTTAAGCAACCTTGTACTACCCCAATTAGGTTCACAACATACTGGTATTGCAAAGGGCTGTTTTCTCTCAATTAGTTGAAAAGGATTAGACATGCTGATAGATAGTACTAAATGCTAATGGGCCTGATCCAAAAGCTGCTACACTATTTTCATGCTGTCATTCTGCAGGCATTGATTTCACTGTAGTGCTGAAGAATACCTGAATATGAACATCAGTATACAGCTCAATATTTTATAGGTTTTCTTGTCTTGGTTTTTAAAAATATTCTGCCTCTGCTATTCTTTAGCCAGAAGAGCAAAAAAGAGCTAGTTCCAGCCTTGAGTTCAAAAAAAGGCTGAGTGACACTGCAGAGGCTTGAGGAAATACAAGTTTATATGTGAGCTTTTTTATCATCTCTAATGGCAAAATGAAAATTAGTTCCCAATTAAAAGAGAAAAGCACAAGTACAATCTGAGAACAGCAGATAAAGGGTGGCATGAAGGGAAGATTATTAAGCAGCATAGTATAACAGGACCCCAGGTGCAGAAGGGCCTCATTATACTCACATTCTTGTGCTGCAACATACGGACGTACAGTAAACCAAAAAAAAAATATATTCCAAAGGACAGTTTTACACAGTGGCTACACTTGAGACAAGTACATGTTTTTTGAAGACAGACCATAACAATTTGGTTTTTACTTCCAAAATACAGTGGCACATTAATTGCTTGATCAGCCAAATGAAACTAAATGTAATTAAGACTAGTGTGGGGTTAATTTGGTCCATAATTATGTTATATAAAGTAAATGAAAATTGTTTCTTTCCTAAATTGCAATTCATTAAAATTACAGATATTAAAATAAGATACTATAAAATTACATGAAGCATGTACACATTAATAGCCATTAGTAATAGCTTGATATTTCTATCTAAGCAATAGTTTATTAGAATGCCAAAAGGTTATATCTGACAACTCACATGACTGATTTTTTTTTTCCCCTCATCCTTTCTATTCCTCCAAGAAATTCAGTTGTACTACACACATAACGTATGCAATCTCATATTTAAGCATGTTAGGCATATTAGTTTTAGATTTAGATTTGCTTTAACAATCATATTTACTGTTTATTAAAATATTTAAGGTTGATGACTGTATCTCTGGAACAAATAACATCAGCCTCAGAGCTTTGGGAGTAAGCTGGTACCACCTTTTCCAGCAAAATACAGTGTTTTGTTTGGGGCACAAAAAGTTCTTGGTAATAGGCAAATGCAGACTTATATCCTCTTGCCTTCAATTTAACTTACATGTAAATTTAAAGTTAAGCCCATGCTTAATGGTTTTTCTATGCTTCAGCAGATTTTTACACGGACTTGAGTATTTTGTAGAATTGGAGCCACAGGCTCTATATGCTGAAATCAATGGCAATAGTCATGGTGTGCAGGGTCTGACCTGTACCTCTTATGAGACAAAATATCCCTAGGTATTTCTACAAAGACTTGAAAACTTCAGGGTATCACGTTTTGACCATTCTTATGAATTGATTTCCCACTGTTTCTTTTTCTGAGATCTTTCCTTTTAGGGACTGAAAATATACAGCAACAACATCTTAATATTAGATACAACATTTTAATATTAGACACAAAGAGTGACAAATAAGCACTTAAGAAATCATAGCATACATGTGAGTTTTGAGCTGGTGATGAATGATGGACACTAAAAATATATTTGGTATTTTCAGCTCCTGTGGACATCAGATTACAAGCTATAGGCACAATTCTATTTTTTTCATACATCAAGGATATGCTCTGAAACCAGTGGAGGAGTAGAAAATGCAGAGTGAGTCTAGAGTCCTGCTTCTTCAACTCCAAC
Organism: Psilopogon haemacephalus; assembly: GCA_013396835.1. Classification (NCBI taxonomy): domain Eukaryota; kingdom Metazoa; phylum Chordata; class Aves; order Piciformes; family Megalaimidae; genus Psilopogon; species Psilopogon haemacephalus. Next base: position 219,148 of record VWZI01015769.1, on the reverse strand, counting down.
ATGACCAAATTTTATGTCAGAGACAAACTCTATAGCTGCATTACACAGATGGGTATTATATTTAACCACAAGGATTAGGATGTAATTATGTGACTTCTGAACATCCTGATTTTAAGAAGCATCCCATACTTTGAGATTCATGATCTTGTTATGTTCCTTGTAAAGCTGTGAGCAAGTTAGGTTTTTTTCAAATGTTCACAATCGTTTTCTTTATTACATGAAATAGTAAAGCATCCTTTGCTAAAGGAAGAAACCACTATTTTTGCTGTGCCTGGATCCATGCTTTTAAAATAGTGTTATAGGCAATGCTCTTAGACTTGCAAACAAAGTAAAATTTATCCTATCTCTTATGTTTGCAGTAACTTGGACTCAGGACACTTAGTTTCTTGATTCATGTTAATGGTGGTGACAATAAACATTTGCGTCTTAATAATTTATTCTGATAATCGAGCATTTCATAAAAGTGGTTAATAAACTGATGATAAAAGATCATGACCATACAGTGTTCCTTATACCGGTACAGAACATTCATACGTTCTCATTTAATAAGATGACCAATAGTAATATTAGGCAGAATATCTTAATGATCACATCTGACTTTCAACAAAGAGATACGTTTTGCAGTATTTAATTGAGCAAATATCCCAGTGGCTTCAAGTGAAAGTTGTGCTTGATAAAATGCTACTACAAAATTTAATCTTAATAGTATTTTATATTTTATACATGGAAATGTAGGGTGATAAACAGTTATTAGCATTCCAGGTAAAGTAGCTCATGCAAATGATTCTGCTATTAAATAATGAGTCACATTGTATTTAATACCCCAAAATAGTTATGTATATTTATCAGGGAAATGACAATAGAAAAAAAAAAAACAGATTTAGTTCAGATGTTGAGCTGCTATGTAAACCAATTATCTATCCTGAGGGAAACAGCTCTGTCTACAACTACTTAGACTCTAGGGCCTATTACAAATCCTGGAGTGGGCTGTTGTTTCAGTTCTCAAGGGAATCTGCCACGTCACACTGGAAACAGTTGACAATAATTAGAAAGTCTGCTTCTGCCAGTACTGCACATATTTTTAATACCTTTCTAAGTGTTATGGAGATAATATACAAGGTTTTTAGAATTCCAGTCAGGCTAAGGTGAATCGTGGAAAGGACAGCTACACAATAGCCCCAAACTGGACTGTGACAGGCTAATTATTGTGGCTNTTTTTTTTTTTTTTTTGCATAGGTCACTTGGGAAATGTAATTAAAAATGCATTAATGGTATATATTTTTATTGAAGCAATTAAATTAAAAAGCCCCAAAAAATTAATTATTTGATGAGCAAATAATAATGTTGGTCAACAGCATTTATCTAAGAAAAAGAGAACATGTTAGTTATTCATTAGCAATAAATGTGTTAGCTGGAATCCTGTTTGAAAAATGAGCTATAGAACAGCTTTTAAATACTCAGATTAAAGGATTTATAATGTCAAGTTTAACAGAGAAATTACAGATAGTATTACATTGCCATGAGTAATAGCACCTTTAATCTGACTTAGTGAAATGATTTACCACACAGGGTGTGCTTTTCAAAATTAGACAGCTGTGTTTCTACCATATTAAACATCTGTGGCAACCACAAGGAGGGATATCAGTACACATTTATGCACAGATAGGTGGATGTGCATACATGTGTGTGGGAATATGTGAATTCTGCATACATTGCAGAAATGCCTTTTACCAATATCTTCCTCAAACATGGAGATCTCAGGGAGTCCTCTTTATCCACTGTTTGGATCTCCTGCCCTTGGAGCCACGAGGGTGTCCTGGAAGCATGAGGAAATTCATAGGCTCACAACGTTCATAGCATAGGTTTTCGGCACAGCACTGTGTAGATATCCACTACCTGGCAAAGTGTTGTGCTTACACAGAATAGCTCTATCACACATTTGTAGTAAAGCCAACTCCTTCCAGAATGCTTGGTTGATAGAGCATGCACTTGACAGTTATTCCTCACAAGATTTGTCCTGCTTGTACCATGTTAGATGTGGTGCTCAGGTTCTCACCAGGATGTATGCAGTAGGATGGATGGTTTTACACCAGGCTCAGTTTGCAGGCTGTGAAGTTAGCAAAAGATGCACAGAGGAAGTATTTGAGACTTTCAAAGGCATGTTCATTCTCCCTCATAGAGAAGCAACTTGGTGTTCCCCATCAATGCTCATCACAAGTGCGCACACAGCTCAGGGTATACCAGAGAGACACACAGAAGCACAACATTATCTATCTTTTATTCTCCTTCTGATAACTTGAAAAAATTCCCTTGCCTTTTGGTTGTCAATATTATTGTACTGGCATTGCCAAAGGACTCACCGTCCTCCAAGATCGCTCTCCTGAGATGAGGCTGTATCCTTCTGTAGGATTTCTTGAGGCTGTTTTCTTCCAAGTTTTGCCATTCATTTAATCTGTTACTTTATTGTCAAGTCAATCATAAGACCTATATGTAAGACTTTATAGAGAGATCTAATCCTGAATAATCCTCATCACCTATAAACTTTGTTAAGTCACTACTTAACATTTTTTTCCAGGTAATTTATGAATATATTGAATAGCAGAGTCCCAGCAGAGATCTCCAGAGGATTCTGGATGATTCGGTAATCATCCTTCTCTGTGAAAATTGACCACTTACTGTTCCCCTTTGTTTACTTTCTTTTCACAGTTGCTAATCCTGAGGAGTACCTTCCCTTTGGTCCATGACTAATCTTCAAGTTTTTGTTTCTCTATGAGTCTTTGGCAAGGGATTTTGTTGAAAGTCTGTTGAAAATCCAGTCACACTGTATCAATTGGCTGTTATCCATACACACGTTGATGTGATCTAACAACTACGAAATATTTTGGGGCATGACTGCAGTACAAAAGTTAATCCTAACCCTCTTCCCGTACAATTACTGGTATTTTGTTACAGTTTCTGTTCATTTACCTGAAACAGAAATAAATTTCCAGGCCTACAGTAACTAGGATAATTTGCACCTTAGTGAAGATCAATTTCACATTAGTCACATTTTGTTTCTCTGCCTCTGTGTCTGCTTTAAACCAAAGCACCATTACTGCTTGATTTCACATATGAGTTCTCATTGAGCCTGAGTGAATGCCATCTTATCCTGGCAATCTCTTCTTCTTGTCCCTCTCTGCTAAAGATCCTAATATTTTGTAAGTTGTACTGATATTGCAATTTCTTTCAATTCCCTAGTTCCTTGCCTTTCTAGATTGGCACCAGTGTAAAACTTCTAAGATGCTTTTAGAGAGTGAAAATCTAAATTGGGTTGGTTTGAAGATTTTATGGATTTAACTTTGAGTTCCTTTTTTACATTACCTTGCTCTTTTTTCTTTTCTCAATTAAACTTTCAGATATGGTACAATAACCACTTTTCCTTAGCCTGATTAGACTTTGAGAACTTAGGGTTTATTGTGGCTTGGGAATGAATTCAGTGGTTCAGGAGAAGATTGATTACTGATCATAGGCACAGACTTCTAATTCAGCCAAGTTTCTTACTGAAAATTTTCTTCCCTATGACTGTGTTAATCTCTTTTTTTTCAGGTGTATTTACCCCACCCTAAATATTGTCACATTTTCACAAGAGAAAATATACAGGAAAGTAAACATCTACCGAAAAAAACCAAATAAATCTGTGCCTAGTGCTGTAAATATGAACGCATTATGCAGTGACCTTCAAAACAGCAAGGCCTGATCCTCCTCTGTGTGAAGCTGAGGGAGTTTGCTGCTCGTTCTCCTCACAATAGGATCCTGTTACAGCAGAGTGCTGAAACATTCTCATCAATAAACAAGAAGTGACTCTTTTGTTACTGCATTTTATTTGAAGACTTTTTCAAGAATAACAAAGTATGTCTAATGGTATATATCCTTTCTAAAAATGATATCTTCCAGACAACTTTGCCTCTCTTTCACTCTGCACGTTATGCATGTATGCATGGAGGTACCACTGTACTGAAGCTAAAGGTAAGTTTCTGCCCTTTTTTTGGAGAATTTTCATTCCTAACCCAAGAACAGAACTTATGCCCCAATTTGAAAACATGCCTAAACCTAAAACTGAATTAAACACACATAAAGTTCTGTTACTGGCCAGATGAAAACCCCAAGGATTGCATTCTGTATTCAATTACACAAGTGTTACTTTTGTTGGAGTCAGGACTGGAGGGCAGAATTCAGACTGAAATTGTAAACAAGAAAAATCTGATCTGAGCCTATTCTTTCTTTAATATGCACTGGTATGTACCAAAGTATTGTTGAATATAAGGTGTTTTATCTGGGAATAAGGGCAAGAAGAAAAAGATCAGTGAGTGATTTGGTAGAGATTTCCCCTGGATAAAATTTGATCTGTAGTTGCTTTGACACAGAAGAGTTTGTTAAAGCGTGGAAATCTGTGTTTTTAGACTCCCAAATTGAGCTTATTTTGATTTATTCCTCTTCCCACTGTGTTTTTCATTCACTCATTTCTACAGATGCATGTCCTTTTCCAATTTGTGGTTTCCTCACTCTTTTCTGACACCGAATCAGACTTGTTCCTTCCTTGACACTGCCATGAAGTGGTATAGCAAATGGCAGTGATTTTTCTTGCTGCAATGCACTTGTTTCAAGGTTTGAAGGTTGCTTGTGCTTTTCTCATGCAAGTTGTTACCTCATTGAAGTTTTTTTCTTTTTTGTTTTTTTGAAAGTATTTTTCTTTCTCAGGTGATGTCCTTTCTGTGCTCTAACCCTAGCTTCTAATCTCAAGAACTGCTTTTCTTTTCTGTGAAGGTCTTACCACATTTTTGAGGACTGCAGAAATTTGTGCAGAGGTTGTACACAAAATACAAGCGCACCTGGAAGTTTAGCATTTTCACGGTGCACCAAGTTGTGAGTCTCCTCTATGTTTGACTCCATAGATTGGGAGTCTTCAGTGGTTAAATAGAGACATGAGCTAGACAAATCTATGTCAGGCATCAAGTGCTTAGTGTTAGAAAGAGGATCTGAAGCTGGAATGTTGTTTCAAAGTTATATGTGCAGCTAAAGGTACAATTTAAAACAAAGCCCGAATCATATGAAAAATGTAGCTTGAAACAAGGCTGACATTCATTTAGTTGCCACAGAGGATGCTGTACAGACAGTTGCCATTTTAGTGTATGAGTGGTCTTCCTGTCTCACAGAATGGAACCATTGTCAGCAGTAGCCATCCCTTGTGGCCAAAGGGCAGTGTGGGGGTGCAAGCCACCAAAGGCAGTGCTGTAAATGATGGGGGCTTGCTGGAAAGAGCTGTGCAAAGCATCTACACCATGCTGCTACTGAAGAGTCAGTACTTCAGGAGAAGCTTCTTGTGAGTTGTGGCATAATATATTTTACCATCTTTTGTCATCTCCTATGTTAATGAATGTAGCTGATATATGCTTTTTTAAAAAATAATATAATCTAAAGCTTCATTTGAGTAGGGACGTGAACACATAATTTGACAGAGTTAATAAAAATTATTACTTTGTATGCATATTCAGACCTACAGTACAATTTAATGGTGATGGTTTTAAAAGCCAGATTTGGCAGAACTGAGATGTCCAATGGTCACCACAGCCTCTTCTAATACAACCCTGGGACACTGCATCATGCTTGGTTTACTTGGGCTTAGGATCCCTCACAGAAAATATAATCCTCTCTCCCAATGAAACTGTGACCTACTGGCCCAAATACCTCCTCTGATCTCAGCTCTTATGATATGTTAGAAATAAATAGGACTTTGCTAGCTATGCAGTGATCCCAATCTTTGAAATCTTTATACATCCAGCTTCATTCTGACATTAGTGAGGGTCTGGTAACCATGCAAAAAATGTTAGCTATTTCTAATATGTGATAAAACTATAATAAATGTAGAAATTGATGAAATGAGGAGCAAATGATTATGAACATTGTTAGACAATGCACAGGTTCAGGGAAGATGAACTTCTCTTTTACAGGAGTTCTAAAACTATTCTAAAAGTTTAACTGGAAGCAAACATAAGCAGGCTCTAGTTGTGAGCTTTTCTTTCTGGAAATTAGTGGAAGAAGTAGTAATCCAAATATGGAGTAACTATTAAGCTGCAAGTCAAGGGTTAATTTTTCTTTTCTTAGGGAAGCAGTAAAAGCTGACTTTTTTTTTTTTTTCTTTCCATTCTGCATTATATGTGGCATTATATGTGGCAGCTGCAACCTATTTCTAATCCTAAATTCTGATAGTTTATTGTCATTATGGGAAAAGAAGGAATTGGTCCTTGGCCTTAGAATTCCAGGTGTCGAAGAGATTTACAAAAGTTGTGAAAAGCGGAATAATGATGCAAAGAATACAACATTTCTGGAAATATAATTTAGATTTTGGTCATCTGGGACAAGAAATGAGTGGTTGAGGTCATCTGCTGAACTGACAATTCAGTCTTTTGGCAAGCAGAGAATTGAGCAGAAAGGTTTGCCAGAGCTATTGGTTTGGGTTATTGCTTTGAAGTTTGGACCATCATATGACTTACAGGACTAAGTATATGCTTAGTTCTCTCCAGTCCACCTAAGCCTGTAGTTTTTGTTCTTAGTTATTCTGGTATTCATTCTTGTACTACTTCATTGTAGTATTCGTTCTTGGTATTGTTGACCCTGGAGGTTATAGACAAGTTTATCTTATTTTAAACTTTATGCAGTTGCTTAGGGAAGTGCAGTGGATCCACAGTGGAAATTGAGATGGAGGTACAATCTTCAGGATGCTGAATGAATCTGGTCAGTACTGGTGCAATGCTGCTCTGATACAATGGGTACAGTCCCAGGTGCAGAAAAGAGAGAGAAGTGCATGTACAAATGGTGTACTTTACTATGTCTACTTGATTGATCTATTTTTTCCACAAATCCTTTGCATTTTCTATTTTCTTTTCAAACTCAAAATTATACATGTTTCAAAGCAAAATGGAATACTATAATTATCTAGTCTAATATTCTCCTTTTTCATATAACATAAACCAACAAACTTTCCCAGATTGTTTTCTGCCCCCAATCTTACATCTGTGATTGCACTGAATATAACTTTTAGAGAAAGGCCTTATCTTAACATTATCTGGTGAAGAAAAGTCCACTGCAGCTCTGACTTGCTAGTTCACAATGCCTAATGACCCACATTATCAAAAATAAAAACCTTATGCCTAGTCTGAAGTGTTTTCACTTCTGTTTCTAGATGCTGGATCTTATAATATCTTTACACTACACTAAAGAACGGTGCATTATTCAAAGTACTCTTCCCCATGTCGATAACTACAGATAAAAGAAAAATCTACTTTTTTGACCTTCTTATAAGTTAAAAATCTTACCTGTGATGCTTTGGTAACAATGCACAGATCCACATTTGAGTGAGAATTTGGAAGTTTTATGCTATAGACATTTCACTGTGGCATAGAAAAATGCAAGCTTGCTAGCTATCCAACTGTCCTTTCTCGCACTAGGGATGTTTGCACAGATACCTTGTGTAAAAGTATGCTTCTGAAGGCAAGGGTGAAATCTCTGTTTTGCTCATTCCTGATCGTGTTCATAAAATACAGCAACTTCCAAACTCTAATTACAGATATGAATTTATCAACCAAGGTGACATTCTGCAAATTCATGCATGCAGATATGTCCCTGGGCTTACTCTTCTGCTGGCTTTGTCACAGCAATATTGAAAGGAGACAAATTGCAGTTATACAGTCAATACTAGTGAAACTCAAAGACATCTGATCTCCTAAATGGCCCCAAGGAGAAGTTTTTGTATTACAATAAGTATTAGATTAATTTCAAACTAGAGACAGAGACTGAGTCAAAAGAAGTATGACATAGATGATCAAAACTCAAGACAGACAGGAGTGTAAAATAATCAAGTTAGCAACAAACTTTAGGACCAGGATTTTTAATCTTTACACTCATGTTTTTATCTTTTTAATTTTTCCTCTGCATCTTTTCTGAGCTATCTCTGATTTTTAAAATTATCTTCCTTAAGGTATGGACAGCAGTGCTGAATTCCAACACCAGATGCTCCAATCTAGGCTTCAACTAATTTCCTTTTTATTTCACTGAATTATATCCCTCCTCAGATAACCACAATGTCTACTCAGGAACAGCATGTATTTGTATCTGCTGTGAACACTATTTCTTCCTTTTTGGAAATACAATGTGCAAATCTTACAGTCCAGAATTCCCATCTCCTGAATGTGACATATATTTTCTTCTAAATGAAGAGCCTTTCATTGTTGGCATTGAAGCTCATATTTGATTGTGATAGCTCTCTACACAGTGCAGAAAATTTTATATCAGTGATCTGCTTTTACCCTTATTTATCACTTCTCAGTCTTTCCTTTATACAAAACTTTTATCAGAAATCGTGTGACTAGATGGTTTTGTTGTGGAAGGTTAACAGGCCTAAAACATGTCCTGGCTTGCCCCACTCTTCTGCTGATGGAGGAAGCAAGGGTGGGAGGAAAACAAAGGCTTGGGCCATTATGCCCCAAAGTGATAAGCAGGTACCCACAGCTGTTTAGTTACATGTTACTGTCTTGCCCAAATAAGGGTAAGCAAGCCCTGGGTTCACATAATGTGGTCAGTTTTGCAAATGCCATCCTAACTGGTGAATCTTTGTGGCCAAAGTAGCCAGTACACTTGGGCAAATAATATAAACTGAGCTAAGTTGCAAGCAGTTGTGCTGCTCTGTGCTACCTCTGCCTCGCTGCTCTCCTTCAGTGTTTGCTGATCTGCTCTGTGTTCTGCTTGCTCAGACAACATGCTCTGCCTCATTGCTGTTGGCTTGGACAATGTGGTCTGCTCTGCCTCATGACTCAGACCAGCTTAGCCCTGATGTTTTGGGCTTGAACTACCTGGAAACTTAAGTGCCTCACATTTACCAGGAGAAGGCATTAAGTGCCTCATGACCTGGTGAGAAGTGCTACTGACATCATGCTCTCCACACATCTGCAAGAGATCCTGCCTCCACCTCTTCAAACCTCTGTGCCAAGAGGAACCAGCATCAGGTCAGAGATCATCTGCCTCTTTCCCAGCACGCTGCTAGAGCCTGGGAAGATCTAGAAGCCTCTCAATGGCTGTCAAGATGTGGAGCAGTTCCAACACTACCACAAAGAACCCAGGGACTATCTCTGAATTCTACTCCAGCACTCTGACTAAAACAGTTTCCCCAGGACTCCAGACTGCCTATTTATTAGTGGGGCAAAGCCATTTTGTGGCTGAACTTTTCCAGTTTTCTGATTCTCCTAAATTAGTGAATTGCCCATAAGCATCTTTGTGAAGATTTTTCCTGACTAAATTAGAACCCAAATTTAACTAGTTTGTACATAGTTTGTGGGCAGGGCTTTTTGGAAATAAAATGACTGCATATTTTATAATTTCCACCTCATTAATTGCCCAAACTAATTCAGCTTTCTACAGGTTGTTAATAAAAACATGACAATGTGGGGAAAATTCTAGTGAGACCCTATTAGAAAAATACCTGCTCAGGGACAGTTTCTCACTTACAAGTGGACTTCAAGTGCTGATGGTTAACTAGCATAATTTTTAAAAGATATTTATTTCATATAGCTCTACATCCACATCCTCAGTTCAGATCTTCAAAAAGTACATTAAATGCTTCACAGATCTTATTACATCAAAAATATTGTTTTTACCAAGCATTTTTTAATTTTCATCACTTAGTTTGATAAGATCTCTCTGCTATTAACTGCAATTGATCAACATTCATTAAATTGTCTTGTTTACTTCTTCAAAACAGGAGGAGGTTCACCCTATTATTCCTTGATATAACCAGTACTCTAACCTACAGTATTTTTATGTGTGACTTCATCATAGTAATGCCTAGCTTTATTAGCACTTATTACAGTCTCTGATAGGGATTACTGAAATATTCTACAAACAGGCTGAGAAGAAGCTTCTATATGGTCTGATTTCTTGTTAAATATTTTTAATAACCAAATATGGAGAGGACTTTGAAGTTTGTATGTCTCCTGCAAATACAGAAAAAGCAGTATGTCTTTTAAATACAATGGCTCCACTCTTTATCCTCACTGAGATTTTCTTAGTGCTTTGAATTTTAAGCTCTCATTGTTGATGTCCGCAGCATTTGTTTAGAAACCATGGGTAATATTTAGAGTTTCTATGTTTTTAATTGTGCATCTTTGTGCTAAGCAAATCAAACTATGGTGCTTGTTTCCTTTGAATAGAGCATGAGAGAAAGTTAATCAAAAGCAGGATGTGGAAGGCTGTGATGGAAAATTAACAGTAGCTATGTATTTGCATGTGCAGAATATTGATGTAGTACAAAAATATTCAGAAGCACTGTGTATTACTGGAATACTGTAACATAAGGCTAGTGTGCATATGTGTGAGCAAGACCAAGCAGGAGAGCAGTTGGTGTAAGCCAAAGTACAAGGCAAAACAAAGTGAGTTTCCTGGCCAGGATGGGTGGCCTTGGTCACACTTTCCAATAAAATGGTGTCTCTGGGAACTGCTGGTCTCTGACATAGAGGAGTAGGGTACATGGTATCTTGGATTCAAACAGTGTGAGCTCACAAAACTTCATGATCTTCCAAATAAGAGCTACCATAAACAGTATATTCATAATGTCCCTTTCCACTAGGGTGATGGAAATGTGGTACCTCCTGCATGAGGGTCTCAGGTCAGGTGCAGGAACTACAAGTGATAAGAAGGCATCTCTGACATTCCTTTTCTCTCGAATCTGCCACTGTGAATGTTTGACATAAGCAACTGGGAAAGTTTGAGATAATGCATCAGGAGTTCCAATGTTTGACTATTACCTACTCCATTTCTGTTGCTAGATTTTGCTACATGTTTCCATGCTATTTTTTTGTTTTAGCAGCAGCCTCAGTTTGCTGCTGACTGGTCAGCCCAGTCCTGGTGGTTTGGCCAGTAATGCTGTAGGACAGGAGTTGTATCGTATTTGGCGGCAGCAGTTCAGCCTAGGTGAACCACCAGAATTCAGGATGGAGCAAATAATAACTACTCTTGCAGTTACTTTTTGTTACTTTTTTTTTTCATTACATGTATCTTTTATATGTAGTAATTGAGTCAAATCTGACAGAGGTTCTACCTGATGCATCTCCATGTGAAAATGTTAAGTTCATGGAGGTGTGTCTTTAGTGATCTACTGAATATCATTAGCTCTGTTTTCCATAGGTCAGTACAACTCAACATTCTACAAATACATCAGAAGCCGCTAAATTCCAGTTACCTCCACAGTAAGACCAATGCCTTCTGCTTGACTAGAGTGTAACAGCCTTGAACGTATATGGTTATGACCTGAAGATATTAAGAAACGGTATCACTTGGAGGACAGCTAAGCTTTTTATTTTATACATAATTTCTTTCTCAGGTGAATTTTCCTAACTTTCACATGCAGTCATAGATTCTTGTTCAGTCTACATTGAAGAGCTCTTCAGTGTCTGGTTTTCTCCCTGTAATCAAATTTGTCACCTCAAATTATTGCATCCAGAAAAAAATCCATCAATAGCAGTAGGAAACGATCAACACCTTTGTCACCACTCTCATCAGAGAACAAAAGCTAAAATGAACACACAGATTCAAATAATTAAATCTGTTGAGCATGTGGAGCTCTGCACTGAGATGTGGGCTGATGGCCTGCTCTTGGAAAGTCTGAAGCAACATTATTGTGCTGAAAATTACCAGTACTGAAACAAAGTGCTTCAGTTTCAAGAGCAGGCAGCTCTGTAACTCTTACATGCACAGGAGAGCTGTGTATATACACACATACACATATACAGTGTAAAAATAATTCAGCTCTGCTTCATATGGCTGGTGTAATTTTAAAGACAGTTGGGAATATCTGCCTCCTTATATTCAGTGTATGAATTAACTAATTTTCAATATTAACTGCTTATTGAGGAATCTTAACTAAGAAATCCAAGAACTTACTTTACAGTCTGATAAACCTATAGAGTTAATTCACCTTTTTTTTTTTTTAATTCTGCTAAGACCTAAGAAAAATCATCAGAAAGTACCATCCCATACCTCTACGAGGGAAACTGGTTTCCAAACCTTTCCTAAAGACAGCATACTCATTCTTGTAGTTTGCCTTGTTTAAACTAGGTTGGACACAGCAATTTGGAGTGCACTGTAGAAAATAATCCTCTATGTTCATAAGGAAGAACAGACGATATAACTGAAATCTTGCTTTTATAGTTATTCAATCTCACTCTGAGGTCATACAGGTCTATGGAATGTCTTTCATACTGTAAATCAGAAAAAGAGGAAAAAACAATGAGAATGTAATTTCTCAGGTACTACTTTATAATACTTTATACATTGCCTGTAAATGTGCAGAGCTGGAAACTCCTGCAGCTTCCACAGTTGCTGAAACAGGGCTGGGTCCTCAACACTGGTTGCTGGCAGGGCCTACATGCCAATAAAAAATGGCTGCAATTTCTATGTCATTCAAACACCATAGAATCATTGAATCAGTAAGGCTAGAAAAAACCTTTAAGATCATCGAGTCCACGCATATCCCAACTACTATGGCCGCTGAACTATATCCTGAAGTGTCACATCTACATGCTCATCATTCCCAGATGGAAGCTGACCTCAGTGGAGGCCAAGAATCTCTTTTGAAGTATCACTGCACCACCAGGTGTATGGGAGGTTGAAGAGCTAATCAAATAAAGGACTTCAGGTATTTTGAATGATGTTTTTTCACAGCTTGGCCAGAGTGACTGGAATATACACCACTGTAAATACACAATCAATACATACATACATATACACACACATATATATATATGTTTGAAATGAAAATTATTCTGCTGAGAAATGCACAGTGAAAGATAAATAAGGAATGTACAGCAGCTCACTGAAGGCTGGGTTGAGTATAGACGGTGTGCTCGAAGCAGCTCTAGCACAGGAGGGGGAACACTTCTCATGGGAGCTAAAACCTTTCTGCTCCCCAGAATTTACTCTGTGGTAGGAGTGCATGAAGTGTTTATATCTCACTATCTTCCCCAGCTGTTGCATCTCATCAACTACACAGGGAAGAATGGCTTCTCTCCATCTTCTACCTAATGGGGCAGTGTAAAACTTGCCTACACTTTAGGCCTTGAGAAATAATATCTCTCAAATATGTAAAGAGAAAACAGAGACACCACAAGCTGCAGAATGGAAGAACTCATCTTGCCATCTGAAATAAATGGTTATGCATTTCCATTCATCACTGGATTTGCTTTTTCTTCTCATAGAAAACCCCCTCCCATTGCTGGTAGCTTTCAAATCCAACTGCATATAGCCCGAAAAGCAACACCAAATATGAAGTCTCTTGGAGGATTTCTACTTATTTGGAGACAAGTGCTCTCTCTCTGTAGTACAGCCCCTTTGGCAGTAGAGGGCACTTAGAATATGGACAAAACGTGAAAAAATGCCATCTGAAACTTCCCTCAGAAAGCTTTTGTTTAGCGGTGTGGAAGCTTCAATGCTTTCAAATGTTCTCTAGTTTAAAATAAAAAGATTTTTAGCAGTGTTTGACTTTGCAGATTATTTAATATCTCTGCTTTAAACAAAATCAAAAAGCTAATTTTGCTTTCTGTTCCAGTTGGGTTTTAGCAGTGCAAATACTCTATTTAGGTTTATGGGGTTTGTCTGGTGTGCTATCAGCAAAGCAACAATATTTTATTATTTTGCTGACACTAGGAGTAAAGGAAATATTTTTTCCTTAGAAAATGGTGAAAATAATTTCAGTAATATTTTAGGTTATTCTAGGGTCAAGTGAACCAATTCCAAAATAGGGAAACTCAATTATACAACTGGTACAGAAGTGAGATAACGCAATGAAAACCTAAGAAGTGGAAAAATGTGCCCCATTACTACATTCTGATTCTTCTAGGACAAATACAATGCTTTCATGAGAGCTCATGGAAGGACTAGTCCTTCAGGCTATTACGCTTGCTTATGTCCCCTGAAACATCTAGAAATATTTGGATCTTCAGTGGACAGGAGGATGTTATTGATATTTGGTTGTGAATGTTACAGCTTTGCTCATGGTCAAATTATACATTTCAATTTAGTGCTGAAGTGAAACAGACCTGTTCAAACTTTAGCAATAATTGTATAAATTTAAGCTCAAGTGGATTTTTCTTAAAAGTCAGTGACTTTTACTTATTGAGGTGCTTATTTCAGGATCAGGCTTGGATGGCATATTTTCTTCCACTTACGGTAGTTGTAATTAATGAGAAAATATGTCTTGTATCAAACTCCTCGTAAGAGAAAATACAGAGAGCAGATACTGTAAAAGAGGACAAAATAAACAGAAATCTTCTCTTCCTGTAGCTATTTCAGGACTTTGGATCAGGTCTGTACGTGGAATATACTGACGCTGTTTCAGTGACTGAAATGAATCTGCGAATTTAGAGCAAATGAGGAACTGGTAAATTGTCTGTCAAAACACAGAAGTCAAACATTGTGGGTGGATTCTGGTTACATTAAATTACTGTCAGTGTTCACAGAGCTTTGAGAACAGCCCAAGGAGAGGTCCTTCTCTTCTAAACCTGCTTTCATATATAGTAACACAACATTTAAGTGGCTCATTGTTTTTGTTTGGCCTAATTTGTGGAATCACTTGCAGTACTTCTACAACTTGTACAAAGCCAACAGATTGGTATTTTTGAAAACATAAACTGGTGTAGATGCACTCATTTACATTGAACAATTACACCAACAGACAACCTGGTTTAGGATGGCTTGACACAGAGCCATTAGGTAACTTCTCTTATGCAGTTTATTAAATTCTTCTAATGATGCATCTTTAGTAGTTTCTCCATGGATAGTGTCTGCTTACCAAAATCCCATGTTCCTTGTCCTCTGGCTGAGCTACTGATGGGCTTCTGCAAAGAGAGTGATTAGCAGATCTTCATCATTTCAGCCATAGCACAGGAACAATTAATATTAGCATCGATTCTATAAGAGAATGCTTATCTGGATGCAGAATTTGTCTGCTTCTATTGTTGTAGCTACCAAGAACATAGGCTGAGAGAAGTATGGTCAATAACCAGCAGGAGAAAGATCAGTCAAGAATATGGGTTGCTCCCTATCCTACTTGGATGAGATGAGCAAGAGGTGGTGGAAAGCCTATTACACCTGTTGCAAAAGTTCCTGCTATTACCTGATAGAAAACAGTGTTTGCAATTCCTGCCCACAGTTTCCCTGTGCTTTGTGTAATGGAGGCCACTCCCTTCTCCCACACTGTTCCTACCAAAAAGATAGAACAAAGCTTTCTCCTCCTGTGCCTCTCTTGTGCGTCAAAGGCACTGTATGAAACAGAAGTAGCTGCAAAGCATACAGCAGAAACCAAGCATGTACGTTCATCTCTTTTTTCAAAAGCTGAAGGGACATGTTCATTACCTAATAGCTTTCTGTTTGAAAACCAGAACGCGCAAAGCAACCACATGAAAGGAAGAACCTGACTCTTGTCAACCAGCTATGAAACTATTTGGTGGCTTGCAAAGGCTCCCCCAGATTCTTATTCTTACTCCCTTTTGCTCAGAGTCTGAATGTGCTCATCACATGGTTAAGATTCAACTCATAAAAACATGTCTCAGCAATTGGAATTTACCCTTTAACCTTTGCCACCTCCCCCCCACTCGGCTTTGTCCCCCTGCTGTGATGCACAAGCTTTGTGTTCACCAAATATCTGAGTTGAACTCATGAAAACTGCTTTTTTGCAAAATTTTTAAAACTAAGCAGACAGCAGGGACAAAGACACACAGAAAAGCATGAGATTGTTCTGGGGTTTGCCATTTTACACAAATATTTTTATGCAATGACATACCCAGAAAAGACAGGCTTGGAGTGGTGAATTATTCAGTATGCTAAAATAATTTTTTCATTTAAACAGTTTCTTGCACCATGCATAGGCATGTGTGTGCCTGTCTCAGGTTAGGAACAGGTATTGCCCTGCTTCTGGTCTCTAAACTTCTACATGGGGTCACTATAGAGAAGCAGCACATCTGCTTATGCTGGTTGTTTGACAACATATGGTAATAGCTACAGTGTTAGTGCTGAACGTGACACACCGCAGCAAGTTGAGGAAAATAAACCTGCTAGACTTTCTCCTCACTCCCATGACAAAAAAATAAAAAAAGGGTTTTGTTTGTTTGTTTTTCGTATAGTGAAGAGCCATTATTAACAGTGCAAAAAAGTACAGTTGAATGTTTCAGGTGTTTCAGGTGCTTTGTTTCTCTATATATGTGTATGAAAACTAAATAGACAGGTGGGCCTGCATTGATAAATAAGGCATTTTGCATACACAAAACCATGTATGATTACGTGCGTGTTCAACAACATTCGACCAGCTTTTAAGTAAAAATAATACTCTCAGATTAGAAGCTGAGCCCAGTGTTAATCTATCAGGCATGCAAGTACAGTCTGTGGTGCAATCTGAGGCTAGCTCTACTGCACAATTATAAGATTATATCCTCTTTAGAGGGTATAATTATACCTCCTCTATGTATCTTATTTAGAAGGCATAATGCCTCTCCCCAGAAAGTAAAAGAACTAGTAGATAGAGCAATTTTTTTGCTTCCAGAGCACAAAAGACTATAGACATCCAGAAAGCTTTTGTATGCAGGATCTTTAGGCTGCAAAAAACAAAGCTGGAATCCTGATACATACTTGAGAAGAAAAAAAAAAATAGCTACAACCTTTGTGCCTTTTGGTGAGAGGAAGCCAGTTCTTGTAAGAGTTTCACCAAATTTGTTTTCACAGATGTCTTAATAATTACTGTTTGACAGCTTAAATTAAACATGCCAGTCAGCAGCATTGGAATCTTTCCTAGCTACAATAAAATTGAAGACCTCTTTTTAAGCAAACTCTACTTTGCACTTAGCACCACTAGCTACCAGTATAAATGGGTACGGGTGTTACAGACACAGGGGGCATAGAAAAGCTGTTAATAAGGCAGTGGCATGCTTTACCCAGAAGGTGATCAATAATTTTGTTTTTTCACTTTCACTGCACTATTTAATCTTTCCGGGCTCAGATCAAGAGATTGCTCATATTTGATGATACAGCTTATTGCTACTGTCCAGTATGTGTGATGACTACTTAGTAATATGCACCATCATAAGGCAGTAGCTCTTTCCAGTTTGTTTTAAAGGTGGTAAGGAGTCTCACTGCTAAAGTCTTTTTCATAGAGCTGAGGTTGCTACAAACCTCAAGATAAATCTGCAAATCTATGTGAGCATTCTTTATCATTGTCAGTAGCTTAGTGGTGGTCTGCCATTTTTCTTGAAAGCCGGGCACCAACTGCTGCCTAGAAGTATTTTTCACTGAATTCTTTGTACTTTAAATAAACTACTGCCTCAAGAACTGCCAAGTGTTCCTCATTCATCTTCAGGACACAGAGCTTCATGTATATCTTTGCAAGCCTTGACTCTGTGTTTGTCTCATCTCTCTGCCATCTATAGCAGTCTTTGAACTCACTTCAGGTTTATTGATGGCCTTGACTAAATTAATGCAGATGTAATTTTTTTTAAAAGGTTTACACTATGACTAATCGTATGCAAAATAAATCCTCATTTAGAGAAACTCGTATATTCTCCTCCTCTTGTTCTAAAAGGTCTTTCTTGATTCATACAGTAAATGTTGCTGAAAGTGTGGGGAGGGGGAGA
Source organism: Psilopogon haemacephalus (assembly GCA_013396835.1). Taxonomy (NCBI): domain Eukaryota; kingdom Metazoa; phylum Chordata; class Aves; order Piciformes; family Megalaimidae; genus Psilopogon; species Psilopogon haemacephalus. Next base: position 201,446 of record VWZI01015769.1, on the reverse strand, counting down.
CTGTTGTTTCCTTTGGCATTTCTCATCTTAAAGTGGTAGAAGAATATGCATCTGCTTTTCCCTGTGGGCAGGGAGATAATATGATAACCTTCTGATTATATACATAAGCGGGAACTGATCAGCTTCTCTTGTGGTTCGTTTTTAAGGGCGAGTTCCAGTTGGATTGTGCTAATGCACATATTCATGAATCTCTCCAAACAGGATTCACTGCTCTCCAGGGAACTGGTGAAGTATGCATCATTGTTTCAATGAAGTATCTTCATTATAAAACATAGGGACTATAAAAGGTGAATACCTTTTGCCTTGGCCTAATGTAATCTCTAGTTTGACTTTCTCCCGCAATAGTGATTTTTTTTTAACAGAATCACAGAGAATAAAATGAGACAATTTCAAATGAAACATTACATGGAATACATGTGCCTTGATGAACAGAGTATTTTATTTTCCATTGTATTATTGAAATAGGAAAAAAATAATATAATTGGAATATAAAAGATCTTTAAGATCACACAGATGATTTGAAGAAGCTCAGTGGGGATTTTTGGTCTCTAGAGATACATTGTTTTAATACAGTAAAGTAAGAAACTATCGGGTATAATAGGCTGCAATGCTGAGTAAATACGTTTAAGATTTAGGAAATCAGGCATATACTGGAATCCTTACTGAAATCTATCACAAAAAGCATTTTGCTTACTGCAAAGTACAGGGTGACATAAATGTCTCTATAGGCTTCAAATTATAAGGAAAATTTCATGGGTTTTCACTATAATAGTTTTTAAAAGTCCTGCATTTTTATTTATTAGAAATTTACAAACTATAAATTTATTAGAAATTACAAATAGCAGTTAGCTTTTGGTGAGGGAATATGATGAGGGAAGAGAGGCTGTTGCAGTATTATCTGAAAAGGCCTCTTAAGGCAGGGAATATCATGGTGAAGAAAAAAATCACTTTCCTGTAAACAAATAGATGTGTTTACACATTTTTACATATAAAAATAAATAAATGTGGTTTTCTCCAGAGTACTACAAAACTGTTAGAGAAGAATGTTTTCATGTAGCCTACAGCACTCTAAGCAATGTACAGACAAGGAGACAGGCATGATCCTTGCTCAAGCAGCTTGTGATCTGAAAAAGGTATAGACAATTCTGTTCAGATAGATATAATATAGTATGCAGGTTGAGGATCTAATGTTAAAAGTATTCAAATAATATTGTTTTGCTTTGTATTCCAGAAAAAAATAACAAGATATTCAAGGGAAAATGTTGGCTCTGGATGGCCTTGTGACTTCAGATAGCTCTGTGCTACATTAGAAAATGCTTTATAGTTTACTTTGTTTATACAGTGTAAAATTTATGCATGTGTATAGGAGCAAAACATGGCCTAAAGCCCACTTAAATTCCACTCAAGCTGTATTTGGAAGGCTTAAGTGGGGCTTACATATTGAGTAGAACTTTTCCTGGTTCTTTGATCCGTGATGGATTTCTCTTGTTGCAGCAGTGGTGACAGAAGTCATGTGTTCTATAATGACACCAGATTTATGAAAACCTGTCATGTTCACATGTACACACACAAAAAAATTATTAACAAATCTGGTGCTACATCATCAGCAATGTTAGAAAAACAACACATATTTCACAGTTTGGTGCAACATCACCAGGTATCTGACAACAGAATGCTGACATTTGTAGCATGAGCAGGAGTTGCCATAGAATCATAGAATCATTAAGGTTGGAAAAGGCTTCTGAGATCATCAAGTTCAACTGTCCAGTTACTCCCCTCCTCCTCCTCCCTCTCCTCCAATTCTGTTTAATTGAGTATGTTGGCAAGCAGACCTTGAAATATGCTTTGCTGTCAATTACTTCTTTTTAAAAGGCAAACATCAATGTGAATTTCTATACCGCTCTGTTCTGTGATTAGTGCCTTTGGTAGAAAACCAGTGCCTGTAAAACGTACTCATGCCAGGGTGATGTAATAGTATCATAGAAATCATGCTTGGGAGATACAGTGAATCACTCATTATGTATTGTGTGAACATATTACATAAATGAATATACTATATTCATATATATAATTATATAACCATATATGCATAAATTAATATTTTTATATTGCACTACATATAGTATAATATAATGTACAGGTTTATATACCCAATATTAATATTAAAATGAATACATTCTATAATATTTTAATTTTTTTGTTTTGAGACCAATTTAAAGTTTTTCAAAAGTATTTCAGTCTGATCATTTGAAGCTGCTCTCCTTCTCCCAGGAGCAGTTGGTATCTGTGGTTTGCATGTCACAAAATAGGAGTAAGCTTTGGAGAAAGCATCATGCATAAGAATATACCCACATATGCATCATGTCACTTTAAAAAAACTACAAAATTCAGTGTTAGCATATGACACTGCTTTTGGAAAAGTATGTTCGGAAATTTTTCTTCTACAATTTTATTTACTGAGTATTATTCTGTGATTTTTAGGAATGTATTTCAATCTGCTTCCTGGTACTCTGTCCTATCCCATCCTTAATAATTGGAGTAGATACATGGGTGTAGGTAAGTAAAAATTGTTTTCAGGTGTTGTCCTAAATAAATAAAATTTCACATGTGACAGTCAAATTAGAATAAGCAAAGTATACATTTTGGTACAGACTTAGCAAAATATATTTGCAGCACTATATTTTTATAAAGGGAGGAATTAACAGATTCATCTGACCCAGAAAATGGCTGGTTATGGAAATGCCATCTGAAGAGATGTAAGGAAAGAAATTAAATGACTAAACTTACTTAGAAGTACTTAGAGAAATCCAAGAATAAGCTTCAGTGAATATCATAAATATCTAAGTTATTTGCTCCTATGACTGTAACATCACTGCCTAATGTTGCCTTTGCATTTTTTTCCTGATATGTTGCACTCCTGATGTTCAGTAAAAAGCAACTTACAAATAAGTAATGGCTTTAATTACCAAAGGAATGACTTGTCCTTGGTTACCAATCCACTATCACAAGCCCCTCTCTCCCCCAACAGATGAAAGGGAAAGTAACACATTAAAAAAACCCTCTGGGTTGAGAAAAAGAGTTTTACTGGAAATGATAAAATGTACAATTACCTTAGCCTGTTTGTGGAAAAGTACAGCTTAATGCAGAGGCCAGCACAGCAGAAATGACCAATCTAGAAAGTGAAGGCAACAACCAAGACATGTTACAATCTGAAGTTCAAGCCCCATGATATTTTGCTCCAGCCAGCACTTTCATTTTGAAGCTGGCATGATGGCAGCATGGTGTTAAATACCATCATCATATTTGACTCAACCCATGACAATGACAAATTTAATTGTCAATCAGATGACACAGCATTTTATAGTAACCCAAAACATAATTTATGCAATTTTAAAATAAAACCTAGTATTTTAAAATGCACATTAGCATCATAATATATCAGAGTACCTTGCAAAATACATTTACATAAGGATATGATGGGCACCATATAAGGATTCACATGCCTTCAGACACAGATCACAGGATCACAAGATGTCAGGGGTCAGAAGAGACCCAAAGAGATCATCAAGTCCAACCCCCCTGCCAGAGCAGGACCATATAATCTAGCTCAGGTCACAGAGGAACACATCCAGATGGGCCTTGAAAGTTTCCAGAGAAGGAGAATCCACAACCTCCCTGGGGAGCCTGTTCCAGTGCTCTGTGACCCTTAGTAAAGAAGTTCATCCTTGTGTGGAGATGGAACCTCCTGTGCTGCAACTTACATCCATTGCTCCTTCTCTTATCACAGGGAGCAAGTGAGCAGAGCCTGTGTCATCGTTGTCCCTGACCCCCAGCCCTCAGATATTTATACACTTATTAAATCCCCTCTCAGTCTTCGCCAGACTAAAAAGTCCCAGGTCCCTCAGCCTCTCCTCATAAGGCAGTGCTCCAATCTCCTAATCATCCTTGTAGCCCTCCAATGCACCTTCTCCAGCAGATCCCTGTTTCTCTTAGACTGGGGATGCCGAAACCGAACACAGTACTCAAGATGGGTTCTCACCAGAGCAGAGTAGAGGGGGAGGAGAACCTCCTTTGATCTGCTAGACACACTCTTCCTCATACACCCCAGGATCCCATTGGCCTTCTTGGCCACAAGGGCACATTGCTGTCCCATGGATAGCTTATTATCCACCAGGGCTCCCAGGTCTCACTTCCCAGGGCTGCTCTCCAGCAGATCACCTCCCAGCCTGTACTGGTGCAGTTTATTATTCCTCCCCAGATGCAGGACTCTGCACTTGTCTTTGTGGAACCTCATTAGGTTTCTCTGTGCCCAGCTCTCCAGCTTGTCCAAGTCTTGTTGGATGGCCACACAGCCTTCAGCTGTATCAGCCAAGCCTCCCAGTTTGGTGTCATCAGCAAATTTGCTCAGCAGACTCCGTCCTCTCATCAATGTCGTTGATGAAGACGTTGAACAGCACTGGACACAGCACTGATCCCTGGGGGGCTCTACTAGATACAGCTCTCCAGATGGACATGGCACCACTGATCACCACTCTTTGAACTCTTGCAATCAGTTCCTAATCTACCTCACTATCTGCTCTTCCATCCCACACTTCCTGAACTTGCTCACTAGAATGTCATGGGAAATGGTGTCAAAGGTCTTGCTAAGGTCAAGGTAGACTACATCCACTGGTCTCCCTGAATCTACCCATTCAGTTATGTCATCGTAGAATGCTATCAGGTTAGTCAAGCATGATTTTCCTTTGGTAAATCCATGCTGACTACTCCTGATGATCTTCTCTTCCAAGTGCCTTGAGATGCCTTCCAGAAGGAGCCGCTCCATCGTTTTTCCAGGAATAGGGCCCACATACTGTTACTTGGGTTTGCTTAGTAAAATGATAGTTACATTGAAAGCAATCCTCCTTTTGACTTCAGTAAGGTACGATTTTCACCTATTCTTTTCATGTTGGGCCATGGAACACTGCATCAAAAAAAGACTTCTAATAAATCAGGGTTTTAGTACCTATCCAATAGTCTGAGAAATAAAGTAAAGCAGTAAGGATCAAACTGGTTCTGGAAGGATCTTAAAGGTCAAGTTGATGGTTAAGTCATTGTGATTGTTTAACTCTTTGTGTAGAGACTTGCTGATTATAGTGATGGGTTTAGAGAGGCAAGACTGGATTGAGCCCATCAGATTAATCCAAAAGGTGTCTCAGATACTGACATCAGCCTCAGATGTGTTTAAATGTTGTTTGGATGTGGTGCTTGGGGGTATGGTTTAGGGATGAACCTCATAGAGTACGGTTATCAGTTGGACTTGGTAAGCCTGAAGATTTTTTTCCAATCTGAATATATCTGTGATTCTGACATCTATTTTCTCTTATAAAAAAGACAGAGACTACCACTATAGAGAAAAAAATAAAAAAGAGAGGGAAAAAAAAACAAGGAGAGGGAGGGAAGAGACAATTTAAAAAAACAAAACAAAACCAAAAATCAACACACACACATCAGTTTTAAAAAGTGTTTGCTCCTCCTTTATATATATTTTCTATCTCTCCCTGTCTCTCTAGAAGGCCAAAGTAAGTCATAGCTGTAGGGCGTTTTTTTTAGGTCATTCTTCATACAAAAAAAAAGTGATACATGTTGGTTACTTATCAAAATCCTTCTTACTTTTTGTCTTTCTTAATACAGGCAAGATACAATACTTCATATAAATATCTATATAAAACCAAATTGAGATAGACACAGGCAAAACTACACTACTTATTCTTGCAAAGAAAGAAAAGAAACATATTAGTATAGCAATATAGTAAAGTATAATCAATAAATAATGCATCCACAGATAAAGAGAAACTTCTGAAATTTTTCATGGAATAAGAATATGAAGTAACTATTCATACCACCCTCTGCGCCATTAGAAAGCACCAAGGAAATACTTTCCAGCTGGATCTGGGTACTGTTTTTGCCAGGTTTGCACCTAATTTATTTTTACTGCTGGATAAATAATGAGACATGAGCTCCTAGTGATTCTTTTTGTCTCTGAGAGCAGATTTCTCTTCTTACCTTGTCCTATTACAAAGTTTCATTTGTGACAAATAAGTCACAGATATAAAAAATAAATGCAGTTTGTTGATTGAAAGCTCCATCTGGTTCATTTGGCACCGTCTCTGTTTGATGATTATGACATCAGCTTCAGTAACATCGAAGTCATGTGTCTTCTTTAAATTCCGTGAAGAAGAAAAAAATATCTATATATTACATATGTAACCACATAATGGCTGTTATTTTTCCATATAAGGTAATCTGTTTGAATCAAGATATGAAGTAAAAAAAAAAAAAAAAAAAAAAAAGCACTGAGTAGGAAGTTTATTGGACACCATTCACAGTTATTGACTCATATGAAAGGAGTTCTGAATCTTAGAATCATCTTTTCAGGTTTTCAGAAGCATCATTTAATCTGTAGAAATATTTGAATGTTTATCAAGAAAACCCTGCCTTAAAGTGTCCTTTTCATTGAAATGGCCAGCCTGGATTGTGCAAATCTGAAGCATTAAAAAATAATAGGAGATAAATAATAAACTATATGTTTTGAAATTACAGGTGAGGTTAATTTCAAGTTTTGTTTTCATTACAGAAAAAATATATCTGAAGAAGAAAGTCTCTTTCTTCTCCTTTCTCTTTGTGTTTATCTCCACTGCTGCCTTTATCCTGTATAAAGTTTTCCTTAAGTGGTAGGTCAGATTCATTTGCCTGCCAGTAAACAGATGAGAGAAAAGAAGTATTTGGCAGACCTTATCTTCTTCCACTGTTCCATACATTCCTAAAGGGGAAGAAAAGCAAGCAAAAGCAAATGAATAGGCAACTCTTTATCCAGAGAAAGAGATATGAGTGAGAAGCTCTGTTCATCTTCGTGCTTCTAGTCTCCACATAGCAGAGTATTTCCTGTGGCCTCAACTGGAGAAGCTGCTTTCTAGTCTGCATTGCCACAGTTGAAAGAAATGCAGATTTCAGGTCTGTGAAGCACAAGGATGAAAATGGTCAGGAAACTTTCTTGTACCAATATAGGTCATTGTTTTGTTGACTCTCAGGTTCACTTTAATACACACTGGACTCATGTATTTCTATTGCCCTTGACTAAGAATTGAGCAGTTACATTATTAACATAAAAGAAGGAGAAGAATCCTACGCTGCTGACTGCAGCACATGAATTTTTTTACTCAGCCAAATCACAACCATTACCTCAGTGAGCTTGGAAAGTGTTTCAAAACAGGGAGTCCAAGGTGAACTTCATCAGTTGTCTTCTCTTGCTCTTTGCCTTTGCTTTCTTCTAGAATCTTTGTGAGAAGAAGGAATTTTGCCTACATTAGATAGAAGATGCACAAACTATGGAGAACTTAGCCCTTACCAAGGTGGGCACACCATCACATAATAAGCACAGCCTGTTGCAGAAATACAGCTATTGCAGAATCCTTGTAGCCTGAATCTGAATGTAAAGTTACTCCCCGTAAGATAAACACCTGATAGAGTAATTGTTATAACTTCAATGTAGTTCCCTGCAAATCCTTGTATGCAGACTACTCTCACACATGCCCTTTGATATAAGCTTGACATCTCAGCCAAAGGCTTAATAATCAAGAAAAACCCTATGCTGAAATTGGATAGCTCTGCAGACTTTTTGTTGTTGTTGTTGTTTACATATTGGCAGGGTTATGAAACTCTTTGTTATGAATAGAAAGCTGGGATAGTATAAAATTGTGTTTATCAAGTTTTTGAGATTGAATTGTTTTAGACTGTATGGATGTCATAAACATTTTTCTAGGTTTCTGCTTTCTGCTGTGGGCTAACTTATCAGATACTGAAGATCACTACATTAAATCTCAGAGACCAAAGCAACCACCACTGAAGATGTTTTAGCCTTACCTCAGGCTCCTCCTAGGTCTGGTTAGAGAAGGGGATGAAGGTTCAAAATGGCTCTTGCTTCATTTGTGCTAGTTGGCTCATCTCTAATCATAATGCAACAAACTACTGCGGCAGCTCCCTAAACCAAGCTATCGATGTGACCTTGTCATTTCAATTTTTCACACATATTCTTTACTGTTCCCCTTGCCTCTGCCTGTGTACCATATCACACTAAAATCTCATCTCTCCAGCCTACTGCCATGGGCTACTAATGTGTAATACAGCTCTGTCTGAGAAATGTCAAGCAGGATGAAAAAGGTAGAACTCACAGAAGAGAAACTTCAGTTGACCATTCCCTCTTCCATAGAACTTTCTCTCACCTGCTCTTCACTTTGTACCACAGTGCAGTCCAATCCAGGGACAACAGGCTTTGTCTTTGCCCCTTGCCTGGGACACCCACAGAGAATAATGAACCATTCTAACCATGAGAGAACTAAACATAATGCAATTAAAAAAAAAAAAACAAACACCTTGTCTTTTTCTGCCACAAAAACTCAAGAGCAGTTCACAGGTTTGTTTTTGTAACATCCCCTAATCCTCATTTTCTCTTCCATGTCCCTAACTTGTTCCCATGGCCTGAAAACACCAAAGTCTCACAGATATCCCCATTTTCTTATCTGCGCTATGTAAATGATGCTCATGCAAGCAGAGACAAACATTCAATGCAAATACTTCAGAAAATTATTCTTGATCACTCCATTCTAAGGTGATTCAAAATCACTAAGAAAATGGGGAGTTAAATTGAACAATTGGTGAAATAATGAAACTAAGAATTTGCTCACAGGAGTATTATACACAGGAAATAAATAGGAAATTGAGTTTATCTGAAAAATCATTTTTAATTACTTGCTCAGTTTCAGCTCTGTATGCTCCAAATCAATGGTTAAAGCAATCTATCAGGCTTCCAGCTTTGCCTGATCCAGCTTCTTCAAACAAAATCTGCCAGAAAAGTGATGATGTGAGTAATAATTATTTTTTCTACAGCTCACACTGTGATCCATTTAGAGAACTGAAAGTCTGGCTTGTACCCAGAGCCTCAAATTTTCTGACCAATCCCATTTCAATGGAAGCCAATTATTTAAGAGTGATAACTCTGCATACAGAACATGTTTTATACATGGAATAAACTATCAGTGACTTTCTACATCACAAAAGAACTGCTTCTGTTTTACTTCTGTCCATTATTCTGAACTGCCAGAAATCTTCATCTCCTGTGGGTGTAAGAAAATGCAGCTTGCCAAAGTGTCAGATCAGACGTGGGTTTTCATCTCTGTCCATTTTCTCTCACATGAAAGCTTCTGGAGCAAGCAAAGCATGCTTTTGTTGACCAGCAAAGATCAAAAAGGCAGCTTATTTTTGTCCTTCAGCCACTAGACTCATACTCTCAGTTCTGTTAACATTGTGCCCCCATTTGAACTGGACACTTTGGAAGTATCAATAATGCAAGTTGGAGGGCTGCACTATCACTCATCCTGTATTTGCCTCTTCTTCTATGAAATTAAATCAAAATGAAATCAAAGGAAGCACAATCTCAGTCATATAGGCAGAAAATCTGTAGCTTTGCAGCAATTCTCAGTGAAATATTTCAAAATATTTCTGTTGGCAGCAGTGACTGATCCACACTGAGAGCACAAAGCTAACAAAATACTTCCATCCCGTGGAGACATAAACAAAGTGTTGGAAGCCACTCATCATGCCGTCCACCTTCTCCCGTCTCCTTGACAGGCACATCTCCTGAAACAGAATGTTGTTTTACAGGAACACCAGAAAGTGCAAAAGTAACTAATAAAACTGTGACAACCCCACTTTAACCACAAGGACTAGGACCAGTAAATGGTGCACCCCCATTATTTATGAGTGAAGAGAATATATGTAGCTATCAGAGCCCTTTCTTAACATCATAGATTGGGTCAAGAATAGACTCAGTAGAACAGCTCAGACTATTTCTCTGTCTCAGACTATTTCCATGATGAATGTCCTTACAGGATTGAGATGATTCAATGGATCAAGAACAGAAATGTCAGCTGTGACTCTCTGTGTCAAAAATTGTTCTCTGCCTCAGCTCACTGCTGTATACTCAGAGTTCATCTACAGCACTGCTTGTAAGTTCGTAATTGGCAGAATTATTGTCAATGCATCTGTTGTTGTTCCCCTATCAAAGATACTTGTGCAGAAATATTCACAGGTGTGAGATACACATACGCATAAAAAGATTGTGTTGAAAATACTGTAAGAAGCAGTACTTAGCCACAGTCGAGTTCTCTCTAATTTACTCCCAAATGGAGAAGTGTAACAGCACCTTCCCTTTCTGTAATACCTTTGAATACAGGATTTCTAAGCTGGTAAGCAGACACGTTGTACAACAAATGCCCCACTGACTCATAGCCACTGCCTTATCTTGACGTTCCAAGCAGCTGTCTGTAATGAAGGAAGCCTTCTTCTGAAGAAAGATGCTTTATTCCACGGCAAACCTGGATCAGTTTGAAAGGTCCTGTTGATTTGTGGGTCAGCATGACTTGAGGAGACTTATTTCCCCTGCTTGTCTCCTAAGAGAACTAAAACTGCAGTTCCTGCTCCCTTCCACCCCAGCCAAGATATGTTACAGCTGAATATGACTGTTGAATGGAGGAATGGGTCTCGTGTACTGCATTCTTTTCTTCTACAAAGGCTGGCAATAGTTGAAATTTCTGAAGTCTCTTTGGCCCATACAAGGAATTTTCAAGATACTTGAGAAAACTTTTGTCTGATTTCAATCAGAGCTGTGAAACTGGNTTCTTTCTTGCAATAAGAATGGATCTAAGAATGATGAGACATTTGGTGACATTTTTATCCCAATAATAAAACCTTGCCCCACTCTTTCACAGATCTCAAGTGATGCTGACATGCATTTCAGTGTCTTCTTATCATTTGCAGTTAGCTTCAGATCTCCCTCTTTGGCTAGATCATGCGCAGTCTTTCTTTCCAAACATTGTTTGTAATATTCAATGGCACTGCATGCCTCCATTTGTTTGCTTTCTTTTCTAAAGCAGTGCATGATTCTCCATAGTGAAGATTTTAGAGAAAAGTAATGTAAAACAAGTCTCTTTTCTCCTTGCCTCTCTTTGCTCTAACAACTGAATAGCTCAGATGTGTGTTACATATTTGAAGGAATAATATAATTTAACCAATGTACACTGCTCAGTGACCTATATCACCTGCTTTCATAGACAGTTGACATTATTTACATTCAGGCTTTTTTGTAGAGAGGCATTTTGAATGGCCCTTCAGAATGAATATGCGCAATAGGAACACTCTAACCACTGTATCTGCACCTACCACTTAAGGTATGGCTCTGGTTACCCTGTTTTTCAACGAGATGTCTACAGCTTTGAAGANTTTTTTTTTTTCCTGAGAGTGAAATCACTGACTTTAAGACCATGCTCTGTACACAAATGAAACCTGATTCTTCTCACTGATGAAATGCATCTAGCATACCCTAAACCTGACTGTCAGCTTGCTTCTGTAGAGGGAGCCAACCCTTGACAAAGGTGAAGCCAATACTGAGTAATTTCAAGACAGACAAGACTAAGTCTCATTTTTGTTGTGAGATTTGGTGTGGCTGCACACATAAAACATTCAGATTTAGTTGGTATTTTTTCAGAGAACAATATTTAAAAATGAAGCTATAGTTCAGACAGTTGAGCTGACAACAGCTTACAGACAGTGAACAGAGTAAACAATTGCAGAAGTCTCCAGACACTGCAAGAAAAGCAAATATTTTCGTCCTTTGAAATGCAACTTGTTTTACTAATTTTTATTTGACTGTATCCCATTGGCATCAGACAACACAGGGGAAAAAAGCTGTAAGTATATGGAGTGGCATCATTATGGATTTAAATTAAAAATAGCATAACATGATTATTTTTTTTTTAATTATGGACTTATTCTTTGAGCCTTACAAATCTACAGTTTGAGTATTGCTATGTTATTTTGTCTTGCCTATGTACCGTTGTGAATGTTATTCTATGTCATTGGACATACTGTGATACAAAATACATATGATGTGTGCAACATTGATTCCCAGTTCATCCCTCTACAAATTCTTTGTCTCTACATGTTGACTCTGTGGTTCCCTAAACATTTAAATGTGAGGAACTTACCTGATAAAAATCCTTCAATGAACCAAATGAAGGCTAGGATGATAGGCCACATAATAAAAGGAGCTTGCAGGCATTGAATGCCAGAGCTGTGACCTCCACCTCTAAATGCCAGTATCAAATTTGACAACTAAAACACTAGTCTCAATCAACAGAAACACCAGAAAGTGCTGTCTAACCATGGACAGTTTTGGAACTGGTGGCCTTGAACTATCCAGAAGGATATGATAAAAGTTTACAAACAGCTGTAGGCACCCAGATCACATAATGAGTCATTCTAAGTCTCTTCTATCTTTCTCTTTACAATATGTCACCCAACCATAACAGGTATTGTTTGACTTCTTATTGGTACTTGAAGTATTGAGTGAAGGAATTATTTAGTATTTTATGCCTTTGTTACATTCTGAGAAGGGACAACAATTATTTTTGTGATTATCATAACTAAGATACAGCAACTGGTAAAAAAAAACCCAACAAAACAAAGCATAAACCAAAGCAAAGCAAACCATTTCAAGCCTATAATTATGTTAGCTTGCTTGCAACATGAAAATGTTCAAATCTCACTGATTTGCCTGCAGAAACCTCACGCTGATTCCTGCCCAAAGGGTGTAAAGCTTCCATGAAGAGGGAGACTAGAACTGAAGGCTGAGAATAAAATGTTTATGGTCCTTAAATGTGCCTTAAGCAAAGATGTACAAAACTCAGCCTGATGCTGTCGATCTTCTTAAGAGATGAATATTCCAAGAAAATCAGACTTTCAGCTTACACATCTCAGGAAAATGTGAGAATATGATAGTCTGCATCTCTGTGGGGACCAATTATTACTAGATGTGTGTTTTGCACAAGTAGAAATGCCTCAGTTTCAGCATGTGGAAGACCTGGGAAGCTGATCTGTGTGGTGCACCAATTTTACTCTCAAACAGAAGAACACACACAGATTCTGTATGTATTCTGTAATGACCTCCAGTATGATGCAGAAATATAGGGGTGGCTTTTACAAGATATCCAGCAATGCAAGGCTGCTACATATCAGATAAGATCCAAGCCCTTGCTGCGTAACCTACATGGCCTTAATGATGTTCTTAATGGATACGTGGGCTGAAATTTACAGTTCCAACATGAGAGTTGAGGATTGCAGTAGTTTTTAAATACTTGATTTGTTTCATTTTATTAAGCAAAAAAAAAGAAAAAAAATAATATACTGGAGTGATTCCAGAGACAGAAGATACAGGGTTTTTTCCATTTTCAGTCTATCGTGTTTTGTCTCATGGCATTGAAGTTGTAGGCTAGACTCTGAGTCCCAGATAAATCAGCTTTGTATCAGAATATGAATGGGGGCAAGAGAGACTACAGAAATAATATACAGCTGACCTCCAACTTCAGGGTTCCATGTGGAAAATGAGGATAATGTTCCTTGACTTTGCAAGTTGTAATGTGCTACGTACAACAGTTTTCAGGACAGGCCTGAGATGCTGTGCCAGGGGAGGTTTGGGCTGGATGATAGGTAATAGTTCTTCACAGAGAGGGTTATCAAACATTGGAATGGTCTGTCCAGGGCAGAGGTAGAGTCACAGTCCCTGGAACTATTTAAACAGCATGTGGACCTGATGCTTAGGGACATGGTTTGGTGCTGACCCTTCAGTGCTGGGTCAAAGATTGGACTGGATGATCTTTGAGGTCTCTTTCAGCTGGATATTTTTTGTGATTCTGTATTTTCTGTATTGTCTTTTTTAATGGGCATATTTAAAAGTATTAATCCTTCTCACTTTACTGTGGCTGGATATATACAATAAAATGCTGGATACAATCCAAGAATGAACTTGACGAGAAAGATTAAGACAACATTTAAAAATTTGTCTAGTTTACAAACGAGCTTTGACTCTTCCCTTTTTGTGTATGCTGTGAAGTATGTGTAAAATTTATCTCCTCCTTGCTTTATCACCTCTATTACTAAAGCTAAATCATTCTCAGATAAAACAAACCAAACAAAAATCACGAATTAAAATTATTAACAAATAATAACAATAAAAATTATAATTTAAAAAAAATCTCAAACCTGGACTCTTCTGAAAAAGCAGTGCTTAATTTTTTTTATGTTTTCCATGGTAGCTCTTTTGGGTATTACAAGCTTAGTGCCAGAAAACATATCAGAGCAGAGAAAATGGCCACTCAGAAAGAAACATTTTCATTGACAGTATTTGAACTGAAACAGATGAAGCAACACAGCTTCATTTGACGTCAGGTTACATCTTAGTTTATTAGTTTGGGGTGTTTAAATTTTTTAATTTCCACTTTTACAAGCATTTTACATTATTTCACTCTAATGGCACAGGTTGATTTTAACTACTGAATACTTCCATTTTGCCACAGCTTTTCTTCTTTTTGTTTTAACAACACGAGAACTTGTATCACAACTCCCATTTCTTTGTTCTCTCTGCATGATTTAAAGCAAATTGCCCTGTGTACTACAGTAGTTTTGAATGTATTAAAAGTTTTTAAAATTGTTAATTATATGAAATATTCTAACAGTTTAAGTTTAAATGATGCAATTAGCCAGTTACAACTGGAACTACCAGGCCTTATTTAAAATAATGAGGTCTGACAGTTAAGGAGCCTGAATTATTCATTGATAACTAGCTTTTCCTCTTTTACAAACCATGGCTAACATTAATAGCAGAGGTGTAAGTGTGATAACAGAAGATTTTGACATTGGGAATAAAAATACCAAAGTGTTAAATTCTTCCTTAATTAAAACTACTATACTAGTAATATTTTCCAATGGAAAATCATTAGGACTAATATTTTCTCGTACATTTCAGCATTTATTTCTGGAGGGAATCACTGATGAAAGTAATGGTGCTTGATGATTCATCATCCAAGAGAATACTTTTAAAATACAGTTAATTTCTCTAAGTGCATTATTTTAAGGATGTTATTTTAAAAATAAAATCCAACACTTTCTATTGTGATTCTTGCTGTTATCACCCTTCTAAAAGTCATGGAATATTTTGGATTGTGANTCTAAAAGGTGGGGGGGCAGGTCACTGCAAACCCACTACAGAGACTTTTAAGTTCTTCTAGTTTCAACTGCCCTGCCATGGGTAAGGACACCTCCCAAAAGACGAAGGTCCAAGGGTGAAGGATCAAGGCCCCATCCAACCTAGCTTTGAACACTTCCAAGGTTGGACTCTCTACAATGTCCCTGGACAACTTGTTCCAGTGCCTCACCACCCTCATGCAGAAAAATTTCATCCTAATGTCTAATCTAAGTTTAGTTTCCAGTTTGAAGCTATTACCCCTTGTCCT